>JAODAL010013154.1:0-92414 GCA_025379985.1 Phyllomedusa bahiana
AAAAAATCTGTTCGTGGGGATGCTGAATGTTTTTCTTTAAAGTCTATCAGGATGATTGACAGTCGGTTTACAGACGGCTTTCAACTCTGAAAAACAATTGTAAATCTGACCGAAAATCCAGCCGTGGGGACGGGCCCTTATTATTATAACAACCCCCTCATTAATAATCATTTTATGATTGATTAATTTGTTAGCAAGAATACGCCCTTAATTATTCTTAAACTTTTCGGTTAGTACGCATGACAGAATCATTCTTGATATTATAATATGACAGTAGTAAGTAAGCATGACAGAAATATGGGATTATCTATAACCTTTTTCCTATTTCTAGCTTCAAGCTGGTGTTCAATGTGGCCTTGCAAATAGCAATGGTAACTACAAACATGCAGAATTTATTTACAACTTTTGAGACAGAGAGTCTGAATCTAAGAAAAACAATATATAGTATGGGGTGATAAGGGTCAGAAAATAAAATGGCGAAAGAATAACTGCATACAGAGATAAGGAATTGATTGTCAGCCATCTTGTCTGCATTTAAAACTGCAAACTTCAATCACCCATGTATTCTATAGAGACTATGAGAAGATTTTTGATAACCATAACACTCACTCTGTGGATCCTCCCCTACTCACCCTACAGCAGCTGTGGGACACAGTCAGCATGGCTCCAGACACCTGTGACAACTAATCAGGACATTAGTGAGTCCCTCCTATCCCATCTACTGTAGCTGCTGTGCATGCTGTACATGGTGGTCTGGGATATTAGTTAGTGGTCACAGTAATAAGCTGCCTTATAATGTTATTTGCAGCAAAGACAGTTTCTCGTTTAGACAATCTCATGGATCTCCCCAATAGTCCATCCATGAATGTTATTGAAGTGTTTTCCTTTGTATAAATCTGGCTCTTTATTATAATGTACAGGTGATCTAATGTATCCCAATTAGAGGATTTACTTTTCTTAAAAAAAAAAAAAAAAAAAAAAGAAGCTTCTTCAATAGCTGATGATAACCGTGTTACTTACATATGGTGATTAATTACTAGGATCAATATTCTATAATTTATGTTAATTCTAAACTAATCTAAATAAAGAGGCATAGCTATATTGTCAATGTGACATACGGAAATAGGATCCTTTGTAAGTACTATGAATTAGTGTATATTTGCCAAATCCGCCTTCGAATAATTCGACATCTAGAATTTCAGAAATGGGGAGTGCTAACAATATTGAGCTCTCTAAAATATAAATCCAAGAAGTATACCATGGGTGGATGACCATTTCTTTGACATTCTGTACATGTCAGAGCAAGCTACTCAGTCTACTTGATGCATAATAACTGAAATGTCACAACATAAATGAATTGATGAATGGAACACTTATGACACTTCAACCTTAAGTAAACCCTTCTACAGTTTTTGCAAGGTCTGGCGTGACTTAATCTTGTTATCGGTGTGGCAAATTAGAACATTTTACACTTACTTTTTGAATCATGCACACGTTTTCAATATCTCATAAGAAACAAGATGAAACAGATTGCTAACACTTAGTAATAAGACTACAAGATTCAATAAAAA
Source organism: Phyllomedusa bahiana (assembly GCA_025379985.1). Classification (NCBI taxonomy): domain Eukaryota; kingdom Metazoa; phylum Chordata; class Amphibia; order Anura; family Hylidae; genus Phyllomedusa; species Phyllomedusa bahiana. The sequence goes on from JAODAL010013154.1 coordinate 1,572, forward strand.
TATATCCATATACTGTATATGTGCACCATTTGGGGATTTTTCAATAAATCTTCCCTAAAATGTTGTGTTAAAAAAAGTAGAAATTCCTTACAGAGACTTACATGAACCAGAGGAAATGTTTAACTCTGTAGAATGTTTTTTTTAAAGCTTATTTTGTAAATCCAATGCAACCTTCCTTTGTCTTCCAGAAATATTTGTAGCACTTAACCTGTAACCAGATGCTCTAGGTACAGTGTAAAGCGGTGGACTTGCAACATGTGGCTTTCCAGATGGCTCTACCTTGGCTGTCGGGGCACTCGGGGAGTTGTACATTTACAACATCTGGACAGTCACAGGTTGCAGACCGTTGGGGGACAGCATAAATTAGAACAATGTACTTCATTTGGAGAACATTGGATCTTTACCTAAGTACTTATTTGACATTGAACAGTAAAATTTCATTTTATACCTAATTGCCAATAAATTGAATACCCATTATAAACATATTGACTTAAAAGGAAAGGGGTATTCCCATGTGTTTTTCATCTATCCACTGCATAGGTCATAAATTCTCAATTGGTGTTGACCTGATTGCTATAACTATTAGAGGAAAGTTCACACCATGTGTGTTTTGGAACCACGCGCTGATCAGAACGTAATTCCAAAAGATGGGGGAGGAGGAGCGGCAGCTGCTCGGCCCCAATGACATGCATTCTTTTTGGCATGTACTGCCCGCGAATAATTGACATGTCAATTCTCCCCCCGTGCGTACAATACGATCGTATTGTACACACGGGGGGACAACGCGCAATCCATAGCTCTCTATGAGAGCTATGAATTACCGGAATTGCGGCATGCATTTCGGCACGTATAAAGTGCAATATGCGGTAAAATGCACATCGAAATACGCGCAATTTAAGCCGTGTGAACATACCAATAGGGTATTGTACATTGTGTCTTTCGGGAGCTCGTGCTAATACACGCACACTCCCGCGGCGCGAAGGGGCCGGCAGCCCGCCCCATAGACATGCATTACTCGCGGCGCGTATTCGCAGCAAGTAGTTAACATGTCCTATAACATGTCACGCATTCGTCCGTATTAAAGCAGAAATAGGCAGCAAAATGCGCAATGAAATTACCCTGTGTGAACATACCCTTACAGGCTAGGAGGAGCTTGAATGAAACAGTGGTCAAGCATGCATCTTGTCACTCTATTCTAAGTGTATGGCACTGATGGAAATTGCTGAGAAGTGCAGAGTGATGGGGCATATGTTTGACCGCCACTTGCAGCTGGGGGAAGTTAGAGACCAGGGTATCTAGTGCAGGTGATCAGTGGTGTTCCCAGAGGTCAAAGCACCAGAGACCTAGTTTTTATCACAAATCCATTTGGTTAAAAATGCTTCTGATGGAAATACCTATTTTAGTTTTCCAATTTCATATAAATAAGGATTATTTGTAATCATAATGAAAATGTACACAATTCTCTAATACACTTTGTTTCAATATCTCAATATTTTTCAAGATATTGTCTTCCTGTGTCTGAATAGAAATCTTTCACAGATAGAAAATTGTAAAAAAAAAAAAAGCACCACAACCACTATTCAGAAAAAGTCCATTGATTTATAATATATAGCCCAACATATTCCGCCGCACTTTACAATTTGGAGGGTGTTGGGTACAGGACAAAAAGACATTCATTTACTCAATGAAAAGCTTACTACAGATGAGACACAAGGTGTGAGGGCCTGCTCGCAAGGCTTACAATCTATTAGGGTTGAGACGAAGGGTAAGAAGTGTTAGCTTTACACTGGTCCAGCCATGTGACTTAAATATTGGGGTGGTTTAGTATAGATTCGGATGAACCTTGTCCACCCTGAAAGTACATCTATATACAGAAAAGTGCTGAATTCTAGAGAGTGACAAATGTGTGTGGAGGGAAAGGGGGTTAGCAATTAAGAATTCTGGTAGGCCAGACTGAGAAAATTTATTCTCAGGGCCCTCTTAAAACTATGAGAGTTGTGCGTGTTCCTGATCGCTCGCAGTAGCTTTTTCCAGCGTATTGGTGCCGCAAGTGAAAAAAATCTTGGAGGCGGGGCATGGGAGGTTCGGATGACTGAGGATATGTTAGTCTAAGATCATCCGCTGAGCGGAGGAGACTGGGTAGGGTGGTAGTAGAGATGACCGAGGAGATGTAGGTGGAGGAGCGCTGTGGAGAGCTTTATGGGTGGAGATTGATGAGTTAATATTGTATTCCTGTACTTGAAAGGCAACCAGTGCAGTATGCACAGGGTAGAGGTATCTGTATAGGGCTGGCGGAAAGATGAGACTGGCTGCTGCATTCAGGACAGATGTAGAGGGGAGATTTGCAGAGAGGGAGACCGGTAAGAAGGAGTTACTGTAGTTCAAGACAGTAAAGAATAAGGCCAGTAATGAGAGTTTGAGTTGTTTTTCCAGTGAGGAAAAGGACGGGTTCTAGAGATGTTCTTGTGGTGGCAGTGACAGATGGCAAGGGATTGGATATATGGGGTGAAAAGGACAGATCAGTATCTAATATAACCCCAAGACAGTGGGCCTGTGCCTAGGAGTTCTGGTGGTGCCCAACACTGGACAGAAATAGCAGGGTGGGTCGGTTAATAGTTGGTGGGATGACTTAGAAGTTCAGTTTTAGTAAGGTTTAGTTTAAGATAGAGGGGAAAGAATGATGTCAGAGAAGTGGGACACACAGTCACCTTGTGTTTTGTAGGAGAGCATGACTGATGTCAGGAGTGGAGGTTTATAATTAGGTTCATCAGCATAAGAGATGGTACTGGGAAGCCAAATCTGCTGATGTTTGTCAATGGGGCTGTGTAGATGGAAAAGAGGAGGTGGTACCAAGACCGATCCCTGCGGAGAGAACCCAAATAAAGAGGGAGAAGAGAGAAAGTATAACCTGCAAAATGAGATACTAAAGGGGGCAGTCAGGAGGTAAGATGAGAACCAGCAAAGCATTGACCTGGAGGCCAATGGTCTGCTGAGCCATGCTGAGAGAAGTTGGGGTAACAGTGTCAATGTGGCAGAGAGATCCAGAAGAAGCAGCAATGAGTAGTTGCCTTGAGATTTTGCAGTGAGAAGATCATTGGAGACTTTAGCAATGGCAGTTTCTGTGGAGTGTAAAGTGCGGAAACCTGATTGTAGAGGATCGAGAAGAGAGTTATGGAGGGAAAGTGATTAGGCAGTGTAGACAAAGCGTTTCCAGGAGTTTAGAGATGAGGGAAGGTTAGAGAATGGTCGGGTAGTTGTCCGCGCATGACGGGTCCCAGACTAGGCTTTTGCAGTAAAGGATATATAGCCGTGTTTAAAGGAGGGATGGAAAGATCCCAGTGGAGAGAGAGAGTTGAAGATTGCAGTAAGGGAGAGAGGCAGCTGGAGAATAGACTGGACAAGGTGGGAGGGAATGAGGTCACTGGACCAGGTGGTGGGGCGACCAGACAAGAGAAGCCTGGATACTTCTTCTGTTGTTGGGTCAAGAGCTGAGAGCAGGCTAGAGGACATTCGGGTGAGGGACAGGAGGGTTGCTCTGGGGTTTGACTGAGTGTTCTGCGGATTCTGTCAATTTTCTCTTTGAAGTGGGTTGCCAGGTTTTCAGCACAGAGATCATTGACTTGGGCCTGAGCTTTAAGTCTGAGGAGGGAGTGGAAAGTATCAAACAGGCATTTTGGTTGTTGTGTAGTGTTGAGATGAGGGAGGTGAAATATTCTTGGTGAAAGGCGGTGTGGTAAGTCATGAGCATGAATTTTTTATTAAAAAAAAAAAATAATAAAAAAAAAAAACAATGTGTTAAAAAAAGATAGATTATTTTTTAAAAAAAAAAAAAAAAAACCCCCAAAAAAAAAAAAAAAAAAAAAAAAAAAAAAATGGAGAAAGTGTGAGGTAGCTTTGACTTTCGTCCACAGACGCTCAGCACACCTGGAGTATCGCTGCAGATGGTGGTGCGATATGTGAGTGGTGCCAATATGTCCAGGGTGCTTGAGAGAGTTTTGTTGTAATGTTTGACAGCCCCGGTCAAAAAACCAAAGAGAGGGGGGAGTTTGGGGGGGCAGTGGGACGGGAATGGGTCTGGGGTTTTCCTGAGTGTTAAGGGAGGGATATTTCTAAATTGTTTTAAAATGGGAGTTGTCCCCAAGAGAAGGCTGAGGGGGTTAGAAATGTGAAGGAGATAAAGGTTGGACCCAGAGAGAAATTTAAGGAAAAATTTGTGAAATTTAAAAAATTTTAGGAAAGACGACAGAAGACCGGGTAAAGGATTTCCCCCACCTTGTGGGCAAGGAGTCAGTAAATGAGTTTAGGTCAAGGGAAGAGGTTAGTGAAAAAAAAACGGGAGAGGCGAGGGAGGATTTGGGGGGTGTCTAAGGGGGATGTTGATATCCCCTATGATGGTGTGGGTATTTCATTTGAGGAAAATGGGGAAACCCCGGGCAGCAAAATGATGCGGAAAACTGGTGAACCCGGGGGTCGGGACCCCCAACCCCCGTTTGAGGGAAAATGGCCGGGAAAGAGTCTGGGGTGGGACCTAAAAGGAGGGGAAAGGGTGTAAGGGGTGCGGGAGGGGTGCCTGTAAGTGCAGTGTGGGGGAAAAAGAAACCCCAAATTCCTTTCCAATGTTTTTTTTGGATTGGTTTAAATTGTTTGGGGTTGGGAAAATTTTTTTGTTTGGGACGAAAGGGGGTTTTAATGAATGCGGTATGGTATGCGTTTAAAAAAAGGGGGTTTTGGAGTGTAAAACCTGCAGGTGTATAAAATTTTTCCTTTAAATGAAATTATTAAGAAAAATTTATGAATATGCTGAGAAATATGCTTTACTATGATCAATGTGTATTAACTGTACATGACTATTGTATCTTTTTACTTTTATTGAAAGTATTTATGAATTGTTTAAAATATCATGTAACACTTTATTTTGCATGTTGCACTTTAATTATTTAATTACATTGTTGTATACATGGGGATGTTTGTTTTTTGAACATTTTTCTTTAAATGCCCCCTTGAGGGAAAGAAAACATAGCAAAGTATTGGGCTTGGGGATTAAAACCCCGTACTTTTTCTGAAATAGTTTTGGGGCTGGGTTTTTTTCATTTTTTATCTGTGGGGATTTTGGTCTTAAATTTTTTAAACTTGCACACCCAATAGATAAAAAATGGGGTAGTATTGATTCCCTTTTTTATTTTTTTTTAAAAGAAAACTTTATTATTTACTTGAGGAAAATAATTTTTCTATGGACGGGGCAAAAAGGAAAAACTTTTTGGCCCTTTAAATGGAAATTTCTTTCGCATAATAAAGACATAGAATGTAACCCCGAAATTTGAACCGTCTAAAAGCGAGTTTAAAGTGGTATACCTGTTCCAGGGTTTAAAGTGCTGGAAAATTTTCCTTTGCGAAGTATAAATATGTAAATTTGCTTCGGTTCTAGTGCGCCCCTTTTTCCCGCACGCCCCCGGGGGATCGGGGGGCATTACAAAGCGCCGTAAAGGGGCTATGTAATTCACCCGGGTGGGTTTTGGAAAAATTTAAAAATGTAATTTAATGGGGGTGCGCTTTATTTCGGGGTGTAAAGATGGCGGTAAACTGGTGGAAAAGTTTTATACAAAGTCACCCGTGATTTAGAAAATTAAAGGGCAGTGCTTTTCTACAGGAATCATCGCTGATCACTATTAAATAAATAATCCCAATATTTAAAGGTAGGCAGTTGTTAGGAAACCAAGCAAAACTGAAACAGAAAGTGATTTATAAGATCAGTTTGGTAAAAAAAAAAACACAGTAGGGAAGCTTTACTTGTTGAAACTAAAATACCCTTTTACTATAAATGTAGATTCAGACACTAAGGCTGTGTCCACATGACAATTGTAAAAAAAACTACGGATTCTGTTATAGAATGTGACCGGTATTTTACAATCGGTTTTCGTTTTTTACTGTGGTTTTTTGCGCGGATTTTGTGGTAGTTTGTTTTATTACTGCTGGCCCATTAACTGTACTATAATCCGCTGTAATACGATGGATTATAGAACTTCTTCTAAGTTTTTAGATCGGATTTCGAATTTGAAATCTGACCTCAGAAAATCCAAACTGTGTAGAGTTTAGCTCAGATTTTCTATTGAGGTCTATGGTTTATGATTTACAGTTGGAATTTTGCAGATTCTAAATACTGAATCTGCATAAGAGTCCAACTGTAAACCAGTGCCATGTAGACATAGTATTTTGTTGATTAGCATGACATGGTTAAAGGCAAAAGAGATAAGGTAAAAAGATTAATTTTGTTGATTTAAATATATAGCTTTATGTAGAAGGGATGAACATGGTGGAATTTATATACGGAAAATCCATTACATATTCATTACAGACATCTATGCAGATTTCTGCTGCAGATTTTATCCTTTGTGCTTTGATTTTCACTGTAGATCCGGATGCTGATTAGCTTTAATTAACTGGGTTAATCCATTACTGTTTGGATGCGGAAGCCTCGTCGATTAAGTGACATGTCACTGACTGTGCATAAAATCTACAGAGATTAGTGGTATGTTTTCTGTACCATGATTTGAAAATTCACATTGAAAAAAATCTGTGGAATCCCACTGAATAAAATGGGATACTTTTCCGTGTGAATAGAGCATCAGTAGAAATGTATGGCTGTCATTTCACAAAGATTGATTTAGATGTCCAATCTCTAAATATTTCCATTCAGAATTTCTCTGATTGGTAATGGGATTTAGGAATCAGTAGTTGAAAAAACGCACAATAATTTAAGGAAGCAGTCACAGACTACACATGCAAATTTTTTAAAATAAAAAATATGTATTCTGACTGTCCTGTGATTTCGAGAGTTCACACACTGTCTTTTAGTAGGGCTAGATTATCATTACTGTGTACAATTGTTTGGAATGCAGCATGGAAGGCAATTGCTCTTCAATTTCTAGCAGTAACATGTTTTTTGTGCTTTCAGGCTGACACTTACACTGTCCTGTCCAATGGATCTGAAAAATTTTCCTATGGATGTTCAAACCTGTATAATGCAATTGGAAAGTTGTAAGTCAAAAGCTAGAATACCAAATATTTGCATTAAGAAACATTTAGCATAAATGATAAATCATTATGTGTTAAGAAGCTGTTGACCATAATGACAGAGACAAATTACCTCATAAATTGACCTTATGTCCAACCACTCCTTAAAAGAAATCTCCACCTTTTAACATCTCATCATTATGCACTGTATCTTTATAGAGGTCATGCTGCGCTCTGTTTTCTGTTATAGAGCTCTAAGTCCTATGCATAGAAATAAAATTCCCTCAGAGGGAGTTACATCTCCCTCTGTAAATTGCAACTGATCACTGGTAGTCCCAGGATCCAGACCCACAGGGATCAGCTGATTAGTGGAGTAGTTTGAGAAGTATCTTTTATAAGGCAACCCCTTAAAGCTCTAAGTAATAAACTGAATTTATCTGAATTGTTACTATGTTATTTTGCACTCAATATCAATGAGAGGGTTTAATTATACAAGAAGTATGCTTATTTTACTATAGACAAAAAAAAATACTGACGTTCAATAAATAATATAGAAAGACATTAAACATACACAATACAGTAAACTATTTAGTTTGCAGGTGGAATGCACAAATCATCACTGTCAATATCGGAGTGCATTAGCTATTTAGAATAAAATGTTAACTTAATATAATGTAATAATTAATAATACTTTTGATAAATACAATAGTAACCTGTATAATTAACTTTTCTTCTTAGATAAACACACTCACTTTGGCGGAACAGATTTTGACATAGCAGTTGTTTCTTGTCAGATTAATATCTTTGAATTTGGGATGTTTCTTCTGGCAACTGTTGACATGCTTCAAATGATAATCAGTATTACCCACAGCTGTTTTTCAATTGAATACACACCATGTTATTGAGTATCAAAGTATTTTATGTGGAGTCAAGTATATAATTCTAAGACAGTGTTCCGGGAACCAGAAAAAACATCCTAGCAGCTATTCCAGAGACATTTATAAAGCAATTAAACTGGGATTGCTATAATTTTAATTTCTGTAAAATGCATTGTTTAATGATATTTAGAATTAAAGGTAGCCTTTATTTTTACTAAAGAAAGATTGTGAATGGATCGTTAATTTATGTTGTGACATGTGACATGTTGTGACAGAACCCTCTTATGACATATTTATCTTCCAGTTGGATACACAATGAATGATCTCATTTTCGAATGGCAAGAAAATGCACCTGTACAGATAGCAGATGGCCTGACTCTTCCACAGTTTGTTCTAAAAGAAGAAAAAGATTTACGTTATTGTACCAAGCACTATAATACAGGTAAATCTTTCCTGGTCACCATTCTAAACCATATTAATGAACGTTTTTCTCTATTACAAATTCACTGATAAGATAAATAAATGGCATTTTATAAACCTTAGGGACAGAACTGAAGTCTAATCTCATTCCTCAGTCCTCTATTTAGTTGTGAAACAGTATTATTCTTATGATGTTTAAGAGAAAATAATTTTCACACAGCCTCTGATGGTAGATTGTTTGTGGTTCTAAAAATGGTCGGATTTCTCTTTTTAAAGAGAACCTGTCACATAGTTTTTACCCCCTGGCTGAGGACAGAACAAGGTAGTGTCAGACTTGCTGTTTCCAGTGCTGTGTCCCTTATTCTGTAAGATGCTGTAGTTTTCGTGTATTTAATGCTCAAATCTGCAGTTTTCAGCCAGAAGAGTCATTCAGAGGGTAAGTTTTTTTCAAACCCCGCCCTTCTGAGGCTAGCCCCGCCCACCTCAACTGACAAACCTATTACTTTGAATAGGTAGAAACATGTGAATAACTGGCAGTGGGTGGGGCTAGCATTTGGTGGGCGGAGCTAACACCTACTCATGAATAAGATTTGAGGGGTAAATGCTCTAAAACTGCTGCATCTTACAGAATAAGGGGCACATTGCTGAGAACAGCAGGTCTGACACTAGCTTATGCTGCCCTCAGCAAGTGGGGCATAACCTATGTGACAGGTTCCCTTTAAAGTTAGAACCATACATATGTACATTATGGCCCTATAGACTGCTATAGCTGCCATGTTATGGCAACATACGGCTCAGAGGTTTTCATGGATAGTAATACATCTTTATGTATGATTCATTAATCTCAATGCTTGGATCATTTCAAAAGTTTATGTATGTATGTTCGTTTATGTATTGCAATGCTTCAAAGTTTGTAAACCCTGCAGAATTTTCTATACAGATGTAGTTAAGATTAAGATGAAAGATAACGCACCATTAAATCTCAGCCCAGAATGTTCTCTCAACTTTTTTAATGCTTTCCTTTGCTTTGTTTGTGATTTAAGAGCAAATACAGGAAGCCATAATATTGTCAAGCTAAACTCTAGTTACAGATCACCTCTCCCCATCTCTCCCTGCTCTCTCTCTCTCATCTCTCTTTGCTCTAAACTGCCATCTGTCAGTCTCTCCATGGTGAGTCTTATCTCAAGAAACAGAGTTTGTTTACTTAACTAACTGAAAAGCTTTCACTCTTTAGAGCTTTGTAGCCTTCTGCAATACACATTACAAACCTTCAGTAGTTATGTCACTGTGTCAATATCAGATAGGAATAGCAGAGTTGATATGACAATCACTGCTATAGAATCACCCACAGTCTGAACAGGAAGAGTGAGTGTAAAGCTGGATGTGGCTCTGTGAAATTGCATAGTAAGTAAAACCCTTTAATTAAAATCATCAAATAACTTTCAGTATCTGGCTATCAGATATTGGTAAGATAAGAATAGTGAATACAGATCAGAGTTTTAAAATGTACATCCCACAGTGTGGACATTTGCACAGCTGACATTGCAGTGAGAGCTTAGACAGTGCCAAAACTAAGGCCTTTTGAATGTACTCATATGAGTGGGCTGAGTAACACCTCCCTCCCTTGGTCTACTGGAAGTGCTGCAAGACATAAAATGTTGCTACTAATTGAGCATTGAATGGGGCTACTCTGCTTGTAGAGCTTCAGTGAGAAGGAGCTGCTGTGGCCTGGACCCTGTGTGCTATACCAACAGTGTTGGTATTGCGGTGGTTAGTAAACAGCACACAGACAGTCTATTGCCCCAAGACCTAGAGAGTTAATGATGGATTAAAAAAAATTATAAGGTTCCTGCTTACCTATGTGCCCTGGTAAAGGGCGTGAGGAGGGAAATAAACACAAAGAGCAAATGAGAATGTGTTGAAGTGGCCCCCGAAAGAAAAGAAAAATGGCCAGGAAATACTTTAAAGGGGTGTTCCAGAACCTATTGATGCTCGTTGGTCCATAGGGATATGAGTAAAAATAGAAGATAAACCTCATACTTACCTCCTGGATGGTCTCATTCCCTCCCGGCTGCCAGTCTTCATTAATGTGACAGCTGCTGCCAATTACAGGCCAGAGAGGTCAGGTTCAGGTGATGTTGGGGCCTGTGAGTGACTGTAGCTTTCATTTCACCGGCAGCCGAAAGTGACGGAGATTGTCTGGGTAATTATGAGGTTTATCGCCTATTTTTACTTATACCCCGATGGACCATCAAACATGAAAAGGTCCCAGAACACCTCTTTAAGTTGGGTTTCTACCCAATGTAACTACACACAGAGCATACATTTTAACTTGCGAAATATGATTTTTGGGATATGTCTGCATCAGACCATAATAGTATAAGCATTTATTACTCCTTAAAAACAAAAATAATAATGTAACCATTGTGGTATTATTTAGTTCATAAAATATGAGCAACATCTCAAATCAACTTCATGCATACTTTCTACGTTACAAATAAGAATACTGATGCGGTATTACTATGTTTACCAGATGGAACATACTGCTAGGTGACACATATGATGTTGTAGTGCTGCATCACAGAGCATATACCATGATAGTATATGACAGGCAAAGAAATGAAAAACTTTGATTATATGAGGTGGTGCTTACGATGCCTATAAAATACTCCCCCTTCTTATCCTGGAGTTTTAACATTGAAGAAAAAAATATGTTGCAGCTATAAATCTATCTAGTAGGCCATTTGCAAAAAGTGAGTGACCGTCTGAAGCAATTACTTCTAAGAGAGATTGACTATAAAAAAGTCCATAATACTCAACCATTGGGACTTAGTGTCAGCACACATAATCCAGGTTTAATACTTGCTGTGTACATGAAGCCTAACTCCATCATACACAATACGTTCTTGAGGTGCCTCCATGCATTAGGGCTTGGATGTATTGTGAAGGAAGGAAGGTAAAGGAATATGTAATACTACTCTAAGTGTCTTGCTATACAACAATCAATACTAAGTTTAATTAAAAGAAGTTATTTCTATATGCCACTACATTTCTATATTAAGCTTGATATGATCCAGTAATGCTGAATATATTGGCTAGTACCGGGAAAATATAGTGGAACTTGGTGACCAGTCAATGTAGGTGTAACGGCTCGTGCTGCGGTCCGACTCCCAGGCCGCAAGCACGTTACCCGGCTGCTGCTCATCCCCACGCTGCGCCCAAGGCTGCTGTTTGCTCACCTGCTCCTGTCATGCTTCCTCCTCTGCAGGTGCACACCTCTGCATCTTCCTCCCCACTAGGGGTGCGCGCACATCAGTTCCCTGCATTTAAAGGGCCAGCGCGCAACAGGTAATATTGCTCCTCCAATACCATTCTTGCATTAGCTTCTTAAGGGCGCCACTTCCTGTTATCTGTGGCCAGTCGTTGATGTCCTTTCCTTGCGTTTGTTCCTGCCTTTGGTTAGGGTCATTTCCTACGTTTCTGCCATTTTCGGGCATCCTGTTGCTACCCCCTACCTGCTTCTACTAACATCGTTCCCAGCCGTGCCTGCCAGTCATCCTGTGGTGTCTTTCTGTGTTCTGCCCTTTTTCCGTGCCTCCCAATTTGGGCTGTAACCACCGGGGCCCTACGTCGGGGGTTGAACCGGGGGGTTTTTCTGAGCTAAGCCCTTTCCCCGTTTTGCTGCAGGGCCGGTTTGAAGAAAGGGGGGGAATTTGGGACTCGCTCCTGGCGTAGGCTATCCCAATTTCCAGTGGTGACCAGTAGACCCAAACCTCCCCCCTCACTGAGCTTTTCCGGGGAAACGTAGGCGGGGGCAGAGTTGCTAGGTTTTCCCTTTAAAAAATAAAGGATAGTTTGGACCAGCACCAAATCCATCTGCATATAGATTAAAAGCAGCAAACTTTTATTTTCATCTTTATGTTAAAAATATATCCATACATGAGCAGAACATATGCATTATAAGAAATGTAGCAACCTTGCTGAAAACGAAATGTCATAGGTGTCGGGAAATCGGGTTCTTATGTTTTTTTGGGGTTTAGAGAGTGAAAAGGGGGTTAAAAAGGGGGAAAACCCAAAAAAGGAAATCCTGTCTTTGATTTAAAACACTCCCATAGTCAATCCCTCTCCAAGTATCCATTCTAAATCTATTTTAAATTATCGGGTTGGTTTAACCCCCAGAAAAAACCTTGTATTTTTAAAAGCAATGTTTAGTTCCCCCTTGCCCGTTTCTCCTTATCGTGAGATCCCTGTTTTATTTTATTCATAATTACCCTAGTTTTGTTTTTTTTATTCAACACATTACAGCTTTTTTCACAAAACAACTTAACAAGGTCTATCTGCATCAATTCTTGAAACTGTAAAGGAATAAATGGGCGTGAATTCAAAGAACAGAAATCTAGATTTTTCTTTCTTGAAAAAAAAATTTTTTTTTTCAATCCCATTATTTAAATTTTCTTCCATTTCCTTTAAAAATATAATTTAAATTTGTGTTGACCCCCCCCACCCCCCCCCCCCGATTTTTACCCCCCCCCCCCCCCAAATTAAAATCAGCACAGTTTTATGTTGATCGGTTTTTTTAAAGATAAAGCGAAAAAATTTGGGTTTAAAACTGTGTTTAATCTTTTAAATTATGCGCCATTTTCGGGTTTCCCTGTCTTTTTGGGGGCCCAGAAAATTTCGTTTTAGGAATAGAGCAGGGTGGCTGTGTTGGGGGAGTCATGAGGGGATGTTTTATGGTTGCGATTGGCGGGAAAAAAATCACATGACCCCCGTTTTACTTTAGCCCCCCTTTTCCCGTTCATGATCGGTTTGTGTGTAGTATCTAAAAGGTTGGGAAGGGTGCGCTTTTGCCTCTGGCAAACAGCTCACCCAAAATTATTCTATTTTTTTAAGAGAAGCTTTAATTTTAGCTGTAAACCTTTAGAACTTAGGCAGATCAGGGATTTGCAGTTTTTAGGTAGTTAGGGAGAATTTTAAAGGGGCATCTACCACTGTAAAAGGGGGGAGGGTGGGGGGGGGGGCCCGGGCCCGGGCAAACCACAGACAAAACTTTTAAAAAGGGGTTAGGGTTATTGTGCCCCCGGGACTTGGGTGTAGAATTGATTGCAATAGCTTTATTTTTTAACAGTTTTCTGTTAAAAATTTTAACTTGGATTTTGGCCAGCCTGAACTTATATTGGGGTAAAAGATTTTTTAGAAAAATTGCAGGTCTATTTGTTGGTGAAAAACTCCATTTTATTATCGGTATACATTTATTTTGGGGTTTTTTTTTTAAAATTTTTTGGGTCAGTCAAGCTTTTTTGTTAGAGGTAACTTGCGTTAAATTTGAACCCCAGCAATTTTGTGGGTCACCACAGGTGTATTGATAGGTCCCAAAAAATCCCTTTTATTACCCTTTTATAATTTAAGATACGTGTTTTTTTCATTTTGGGCAGGTAAGCTTTGTTTTAAGAGCCCCCCTTGCATTTAAAATTTTGAACCCAGCTATTTTGTAGTCAGCCAGGGTTTTGTTAGGTCCCAAAAAAATGCCTTTTATTACCCTTTATACATTTCGTTTGGGGTTTTTTTTCATTTTTGGTCGTAAAGGGTTTTGTTGATGAGGTCCCTTGCATTTAAAAATTTGAACCCAGAAATTTTTGTATTTCACCACAGGTTTATTAAATTGGTGAAAAATTAATACCTTTTTTTTTCCCGGGTATACATTTCAGATACGTTTTTTTTTTTCATTTTGGGCCCAAAAGGCCAGTTTTTTCCCTTTAGAGGTTTTTTGCATTTAAAATTGGGGAATTTCGAAATTTTGTAGTCACCACGGGGTGTTTGATAGGTCCCAAAAAAATCCCTTTTTTATTATCCGTATACATTTCAGTTTCGTTTTTTTTCACTTTGGGAAAGGGGCCAGCTTTTTTCTTGAGGCCCCCTTCCCTTTAAATTTGAATCCAGAAATTTTTTGTAGTCCCCACAGGTGTATTTTTTGGGGGCCAAAAAAATACCTTTTTTTTTTTTCCGTAAAATTTCAGATACGTTTTTTTTTCACTTTGGGGGGAAAAGCTTTTTTATAGGGGTCCTTCCCAAAAAATTTAAACCCCAAAAAATTTTTTTGTCACCACTTGTTTATTGATAGGTGCCAAAAATACCTTTTATTATCCTTTAACATTTCAGATACGTTTTTTTTTTCATTTTGGGGGGAGGGGCCCCTTTGCTTTTTGTAAAATTTTGGGGCCCAAACCCTTTTTGTTTTTTAAAGGTTTTTTTTTAAATTTTTGGAAAATCCCAAAAAGCCAAAATTTTGTAGTCACCACAGGTGTATTGATAGGTGGAAAAAAATACTGTTTATTTCCTTTATACATTTCAGATACGTGTTTTTTTCACTTTGGCCCCCGGGAAGGGCCCTTTGGGTTTCATAAAAAAAGCCCCACCTTTTTTGAAAAAGTTTTTTAAATTTTGGAAATATTAAAAGCCAAATTTTTTTATTTACCACGGGTTTTGTATTGATAGGTAAAAAAAATTTCCTTTTATTATACGTATACATTTCAGATATTTGTTTTTTTCACTTTGGCGCAGGCCAGCTTTGTTCTAGGGGCCCCCTTGAAATTTAAAAATTTAAAATTTCCACCCAATTTTTGTAGTCACCACAGGTGTTTTTGATAGGTCCCAAAAAAATATTTTTTTTTACCCTTTTATAAATTTAAGATAGGTGTTTTTTAACTTTTGGTCATTTCAAGCTTTGTTGTTAGGGGTACCTTCCCTTTTAAAATTTTTAAAACCCACCCAATTTTGTTTTGATTTGAGGGATTTAAAAAAATTAGCTGTGATTTGCCGTCGTTTAAATTTAAGGGGATTTTCCAAAACTTTTCCCATCCCTTTCTCAAATTTTTTTCTTTCTGAACATGGAGCGAAAATTCGGGGGTTTTAAGCGAGCAAAGGGGGGGGGTAGGACATGGAGGTAGGGGTACGAAGAAAGGGTGCCCCTTTCCCCAGTGCTCCCGGGAACAACACGCTTCCCAGGGATCGTGGGTTTTGCACGGGACCGTCGGGGCCTGTCATCTTTGGGGGTAAAGACCCTGTGAATCTCAGAAAACGAACCCCGTTCCCCAAATTTTCTGTTCTTCAGGGGTTTAAATGCAACGGGCCCCAGAAAGTTTTTAACTCCTGTCCTCCCGGGCAGGGGCCACAAATGTCTTTTCATCAGCATCATCGCATCCTTTAAAAAAACATAAAGGGAAAGGCACCCCAAAATTGTAAATCTTGTACCCCCCCATTTTGGAAAATTCCCATTTTCTGAAGACCCTTTGATGACAAAAATGGGGTTTGGGGGGTAAAAAGGCATGTTAAAGATCAAGAGGAAAGAGGAGATTTTGCCCCTGCTTGACACCCCGTTACTCATTTCCATCAGAGGAGGGAAAAAAGGGAAACCGGGCAATCGGCCAAAAAAAATCCCGGGCCCCCGGGCGGCAACGCCCCTTTCATTGCCTCTTGCTTGTAGCTGAAATCCTGGAGCAGGGAAATCCCGTGTTGATGATGATGATGATGACGACTTTGGGGTCCACGTGGTCTTTTTAGCAGAATTTGCTTGCGAGCGCTTCATCCTTTGGGCGGGAGGAAGACGTTTGGGGGAGTTTTCATTCGGGTTTCCCCCCTCCCAAAAAAGGGGGAGGGGGGGGTCGCAGAAGTCCGCTGATATGATTCCCGCCACCGGTCAGCGGGGAAACCCCCGGTCTTCGCTTAAACGGGGGCCCTAAAAAGGTCCAGGGACCTTCAACCTGGGCCTTTTTTTTAGCAAAACCTCTGATTCACCCGCGGGTTTTTCATATGCCACCCTTTTCCGTAAATGCATAAGGGAGAGGCAAAAAATCTTAGGTGTTTAACCCCCAACAAATTGGGCTTGTAAATGCGGAATGATAAGTTTAAATGGGGGTAACACTTGGGCCAAAAAAAACCAGAAACCCACGCCGGGTTCCAACCACCGTCAAACCCCCCGTCTCCGCCTTTCCCCCTCCCCCACCCCAGCGTTCCTCGTTGCCCTTTTCTCTCCGGGGTCCCTGTTTTGGGATCAAACCTCCGCTTTTAGCCTCCCCCGTCGCCCGAGTACAACCAGCACCACCAGGGGGGCCCATCCTACCCTTCTCCTTTCCCCCCCAGGGTTTACGACCTCATTTGGGACAGCGGGCCGTCTAGCAGCCAGCCTTCTGTCTTCAGGTTTGGGGGCAGAGAAAACTTTAAAACCCAAAAACCTTCCCAAAACCAAAAAACGAAAGTCGGCATTGCCAGGCTTTTGGCCCTTGGAAATGTTCCCTTTTCCGTCTGGTGGCCAGAGGGGTTCCGCCACTTTATGGCCCTTGCCTCCCCCAAAATCCAGTGTCGGCAGGTTTTTCTTTGCCAAAAAAGCCGCCCTGCCGGGCCCACCCCACTTGTCATCTAAAATTTCAGGGTTGTCGCTCGTGCCCGGGGAAAAAGTCCATTGCCCCGAAAGGGGCTGTAAGACGGCCAGGCCCGGGCTATATCTCTGTGACGCCCCTGGGTAGGGGGTGGATGTCTTGGGGGTACAGTGGCTCTAGATCGGCGCAGCTTTCAAAAACAGCAGGGATGGTGCGAGTCTTTCCCCAAGGTTCTCTTTTTAAACCGACAAAAAAAAAACCCTTTTAAAAATATATCAAAATCTTTATTAAAAATACTGATACAAAAATAACAAAAAAAATATAACCATGTATATATCTAAACAAAAAAAAACCTTCCACCCCGATAAAAAAAATAAATATGAACACGGAGATCCGGGTCACATCCAACAAAAAGTTAATTTTTCATACATGAAAAAACACCCCTTCCTTAAAGCATAAATAAGAGGAACGACCAATGGCAAAAATCCAAAAAAACCCTACGAGGAGGAAGGGTCCACAAAGTTAAAAAAATGTAAGCCAGGATTGTGACGCGGACTCCCTGTCACCCCCACGGCGTTTCCTGAACGCTTTTTCAAGGGGATCCTTGAAAAAAGGTTCAGCGAAAGCGCGTCGGGGTGACACGGGATCCCGCTGTCACAATCCCCTGGGTTTATCATCATATTGATATAATATTAAAAGGGTAACTTTTATTTCTGTTTAACTTTATGATAGTGGTAACCCTTTTTGGTACAGACGCATTAGTAATATATATTGACATATTGGTTATAGGAGAGTGCCCCAAGGTCCTCTGGTGGCATCACGTGCCCAGAGAAACCAGGCCGTGTTGAAATTAATCTGTCTTGGAGACCGTCCATACACAGGTCAGGAGCTGTGGACGGCTCTCCGCAACGAGACCGAGCACTGGCTGGGTGACAAGAACCTAGTGCCAGGCAAGGTGGTGTGCGATATAACGGGCGAAATCTGCTGGCCGCCCCTTAAGATCGACAGGCTGGAGCACATCCCTTGCCTGGCACATGTCATGAACCTTGTCGTCTAGAAATTTCTAAAGAGCTATCAGGGTCTGGACTGCCTGCTGAGGAAGGCTCGAGGTCTGAGTTGGCACTTCCGCCGTTCGCACCCTGCTTCGTCCCGCCTGGCTGCATTGC
Source organism: Phyllomedusa bahiana (assembly GCA_025379985.1). Lineage (NCBI taxonomy): Eukaryota > Metazoa > Chordata > Amphibia > Anura > Hylidae > Phyllomedusa > Phyllomedusa bahiana. The sequence goes on from JAODAL010013154.1 coordinate 19,422, forward strand.
AGCGTCAGCTCGGCCTCCCCGTCAAACCGTCTCATTGTTGACGTGGCAATATGCTGGAATTCCACCTCCACATGCTCAAGCGATTGTGGGAGCAGCGCAATGCCAATACGCAGTACGAAGTGACACATGGCCTGACAAGCAGCGGTGCGGATCTCGGGGTGTTGAGCCACCGAGAGTGGAGGCAGGTGAAAGAGCTCTGCACATCCTTGCCAGTTTTGAAGAAGCACAAAATGGTCAGTGCGGACAATGCCCTTGTCAGCATGAGCATTGTGGTGATCTTAGTTCTGGAACGATCGTTGGACACTCTGAAACAACAGGTCCCGCCAGCGACGGAGGAGGAGACGGACACAGATGCGGACACGGAGCCTTTCTCTCCGTCGAATCCACAAGGCCCGACAGTTTCACAATTTTATCGGTCTTCATTAGGCAGTGGTTCGGGGTCCAGGGCTAGTGCAAGGCGGCGCATCAGCTCTCAGGGTGCATCATCTGAGGCAAGTCAGGGCTGTGTTGAAGCTGTGCCGGAGGAAGCGGAGGAGGAGGAGGAGGTATTCCTGGACACCGACGTTACCGACGTCCCTGCCTTGGAAAGAGGTTGGCGCGAATTTGAGGGGGAGGAGGAAGATGAGGAAGATCAGTTTGCTAGTGCCCCTCGACCCAGAGGCTTGGGAAATCAAGGCTCAATCTCTCACATGAGTGCTTGGATGCTCCATTTCCTCCAACATGATCCTCGCATTAAGGCCATCAAAATGAACAACAGTTACTGGGTGGCCACCCTCCTGGATCCCCGATACAAAACAAAACTCAGCACTTTCCTTCCACCCACCCAAATAGAGAGTAAAATGCAGGAAATGGAGACCTTGCTGATTGATCAACTGGAGACATCTGTTGCGTCTGCTTCACGTTCCTCAAATGTCACGGTGGAACAACATCAGCGACGTGACAGCAGTAGAGTGCCAAGTAGCCGTAGCGGCAGCAGCAGCAGGCAAGGTGGCAGAAGCCTAATGGGTGACCTCTGGCAATCTTTATTTACCACTTCACCAACGCATGCAATGCAGGGCACACATCCAACACACAGAGACCAGCTTAAGATCATGGTGCTTGACCATCTGCGTCTCAACACCGATGTTTTTGTATGTGTTCCGGACCCAATAGACTTCTGGGTATCCAAAATGGACGAATGATGTTGTGGCCCCAATTGCCGAGGTCACCGATTAGTTGCCGGTCTACTTCACATTCCTCTTCAAACAGAAATGGTCCTCTTGAAAACTTTTTTTAAAAATGATCATTTCTTACTAAGAAATTAAGACTGCCGCTTACCCCTTCACCGTGAGTGTTTTTGTCTGGGCTTGCTTCTCCTTTGCTGTTGCTTTGTATTCAGCTGCTGCTACTGCTTGCTCGTGTTGCCTTCTTTCCGCTCGGAGAGCTGCCAGTCTCGCTCCTTACTTCAAATCAGAAAAATTCACCAAGGAAATTCCAGCGGACCAAAGGTACTTCACGAACTTTTTATTTCATTACATTCTTCCACAAGATAGCGTTAAAACGCTGGAATTTCCTTGGTGAATTTTCTGATTTGATCATTTCTTACTGCAATTTTTATTCTAATTTACCAACAGTTCATTTTGCTGGTTTTGCTGTGAGGAGACTGTAAAAGACAGCAAGGTTTCATGACAACACTGTATTCAATTTACTGACTTTATCTTTAGAAGTTTTCGAATTGTCAATGGTTTTAAGGTCATGTTGCTGTGAGATACAGCTATAATCATGGTCCTTTGGAACAGAAATTTGGCTTCTAAGTGGCATTTCTCCATCACATTTTTTAACAGTGGCTGAGAAGTCATATTTATAATTTTTGGGGTCATGTTGCTGTGAGATACAGCTATAATCATGGTCCTTTGGAATAGAAATGTGGCTTTGAAGTGGCATTTCTCCATCACAATTTTTAATAGTGGCTGAGAAGTCATATTTATAATTTATGGGGGTCATGTTGCTGTGAGATACAGCTATAATCATGGTCCTTAGGAACAGAAATGTGGCATTTCTCCCTCACAATTTTTAACAGTGGCTGAGAAGTCATTTTTATAATTTTTGGGTCATGCTGCTTTGAAATGCAGCAATACTACAGGTCCTATTATAAAAAAAAATGTTTCTAACAGACATTTGTTCTTCACAATTGTCAAAAGTGGCTCAAGGGTCATGTTTTGAATTTTTGGGGGCATTTTGCTGTGAAATGCAGCTATACTACAGGTCCTATTATAAAAAAATGTTGTTTCTAACAGACATTTGTTCTTCACAATTGTCAAAAGTGGCTCAAGGGTCATGTCTTGAATTTTTGGGGGCATGTTGCTGTGACATGCAGCTATACTACAGGTCCTAATATAAAAAAATGTTTCTATCAGACATTTGTTCTTCACAATTGTCAAAAGTGGCTCATGGGTCATGTTTTGAATTTTTGGGGGCATTTTGCTGTGAAATGCAGCTAGACTACAGGTCCTATTGTAAAAAATGTGGTTTCTAACAGACATTTGTTCTTCACAATTGTCAAGAGTGGCTCAAGGGTGATGGTGCTGTCAAAAACAGGAATAGGTATGACACTGTTAATGGACACATATTGCAGAATGGCAAAATGACTTGTTTTTTCAAGATCTTTAACATAGCTAGCAATCCCTGTATTGAGACAACCCATTTAATACAATTAAAAAAGAGAAACAAAGACATGGGATTCCATCCTATTTTAAAAATGTGTTTTCTAGAATTAAACTACTAAAAAACTTGCATGTACAAAATAGCTGGTAAAAAAAATTCCTCTGAATTGTACAAGGGAGGTACAGGAAGACTTGACCAGATGTAGGTTATTCAGAGGACATGGAGTATGGAGCACAGACAGAGAAAGAAGAACAGAGACAATTTCCTCCAGCACGTTGAGTAAAATGAGAAGAAGAATGCCAAGAAAAAGGGCACCTGAGTGGAACAGGAGCGTTAACCACCAGTATTTCCAAGTGAAGCTCAATTGGTCCGCACTCATATGGAGGGGCAAGCGCTACCAGGTCTTGACTGTGTACTGAGGAAGGCTGGAGGTATTACCTCACACTTCCGCTTCCGCACTCTGCTTCAGCACGACTGTTTTCATTGCTGCATCATAAGGGCATTTTTACTGTGTTAATTGATGACGGATGCCAGCCTGGGCTCTCACCGCACCCCCTGTAACTCCGGCCCTGGCAGCTGAACCTGCGTGTTAATAGATGACAGACGCTAGCCTGGGCTCTCACCGCACCCACTGTAAGTCTGGCCCTGGCAGCTGGACCTCCGTGTTAATAGATGACAGACGCTAGCCTGGGCTCTCACCGCACCCACTGTAAGTCTGGCCCTGGCAGCTGGACCTCCGTGTTAACAGATGGCTGACGGCAGCACTGGCTCTCACCGTTAGGGGCAATCAGGAGAGCTTCAAATTTCTCTAAAAAATCAGATTTTGAAAAAGGTGATTTCTGTGAGGTTAAGTAGTGTCAAAAAGGGCTCCAGGGCTGGACACAAATTGCACAATTTGAGGCTTAAAATTTTCTGGGGCTGGAGTCACTATGGGGTCGCATCATTTGATCTCCAGGGGAGTCTGTCCCTAATCACTGAAGAAGGATTTGGAGGAAAAATGAAACCATTGAATTGTTTGGCTGAATCACTCTCAGAGCCAGGAGGGCAAATGTCTTCTCAACTAAGAAGTGTTTTGGGGATGATTAGGACATTTTTATTAATTATTGGGTGTGAGTACGAATAAAAAAATCTACAAGTTTAAAAAAAAACATTATAAACTTCAGTGAGGTGTGTATTTTGTATGTTATCACACTTGAAAAAAAAGCAATATGATAATAATGTAAAACTATAAATAAAACTTCCCTAAATAAATTCTGTAAATAAAATGTCAGTTACCAAAAAAATATACTAAATGACAGTCACTGTACAAATAGCATAGTGCCACTTTGTGATCTGTAGGTCAAACAGGTTGAGGGCTCATGCTGTGGTACAGGACAGGCATAGTCAATGTCCAGTTCAACTAAAATGGTGGTTCAAAGACTCCTTTTCCCGGCACTTTTTAATCTGTGGGTCAGACAGGTTTAATGGTCATACTGTGGTACAGAACAGGTATAGTCAATGTCCAGTGAAACTAAAATGGTGGTTGAAAGACTCCTTTTTCCGGCACTTTTTAATCTGGGGTCATGCAGGTTTGGGGCTCATGCTGTGGCCCAGGACAGGGATAGTCTATGTCCAGTTCAACTAAAATGGTGGTTGAAAGACTCCTTTTTCCGGCACTTTTTTAATCTGTGGGTCAGACAGGTTTAATGGTCATACTGCGGTCCAGGACAGGCATAGTCAATGTCCAGTTCAACTAAAATGGTGGTTCAAAGACTCCTTTTTCAGGCACTTTTTAATCTGGGGGTCAGATAGGTTTAAGGGTCATGCTGCATTCCAGGACAGGGATAGTCAATGTCCAGTTCAAGTAAAATGATGGTTCAAATCATACTGCCTTCTGGCACTTTTTAATTTGTGGGTCATGCAGGTTTAAGGGTCAGGCTGTGGTGCAAGACAGGGATAGTGAATGGTGTGTGACTTTTTTTCTGTGGCTTTTATAACCTAAGTGTGTTGCCTAAGATGTAGCACGTATCCATTTGACTGTTGTGGATGTTAATTCCAGCTTCTCCAGCCCTGTTTGGGTGTAATAATTAAGGTGTTGTTCCTTTCCAATAGACTTTAACCCGTAATCGGCGGCAATCTAGTACGGATATCGGATTCGTTTGTAATTGCACGAATCTTCGACTTCGCTCCACGTTGACGATAGTCAATGTAATCGCTCATCACTAATAATAATGAATACACAAAGAGGAATTTTATTACATGATAAAAACATTAAAAAATAGTAGATTCGGGCTCTGCGTTCATAATTACTTATAATACGGAATCTCAGGATGTCAAAATATTTTTAGATAAATACTTACCAATGTTCTATCAGGATCTGTCATTGAATAGCCTGCACTTAGAAGGATACATGTTTATTAGTAGAATATCACTGACTCTGTATTCAGCACACGCCTCAAGTTTAGTCAGAAGTAATCAAGCCTCGAGAACTTGGCTTTAGTACACAGGGTTTTTTAGGTGAGAGATTGATGCTCCTGCTGTGAGTTTGTATGTCTACGAGAAGTCTCTTGATTAATCACATTTCAAAATTATTCAGAGTTTCAGCAATGCTGTGTCAGACAATATGCTATTTAATTGTATTGATATGCATAAATGTATAGTTACTACAAGGATGTTTAAACAAGAAATAATAAGGATAAGTTACGGGAACATATTTATTGCATCTCCGGGACTGAAAACATGTAAGTGTCAAGTCTCCAAACCTTTTTATAAACCATAGGTGATAATCAGGTTTTGGTTATGGCAATTCAAGATAGTCAAAATTTCAGTGTGGTGGAGATAAAAAAAAGAGCATTATTACACCGTGAAGGTTTTGGATTCTTATACTCTACACTTCTTACCCACTAGGCCTGAATTACCGCACAGATTGTATTTATGTCATGTGATATCTTGTTAAATGTGGATGTGACTTATAATGCTTTTTAAGGGTGATGGTTTCAGTTAGCAAGTTGCTGTGAATAAGGATGCTGTCTGAAACATGTCATCGAGGTTGCTACATTTCTTATGATGCATATGTTCTGCTAAAGTATAGGTATATTTTAACATGAGGATGAGAAGAAAAGTTTTCTGCTTTTAAGTTATGTACAGATGGATTTGGTGTTTGTCAATCTATGCCTTTATTTTTTGAAGTTTCTGTTAAGAGCAACTAGCAGGAGTTTGTCGCGACCGCTGCATCTTGTCCAAGTGAGCTGATTGAGACTTCTTGCATTTAAGTCTGCTAGAGTGTTTGTAGAGTCTGCTATGGTGAATGGAGAAGACCTCAAGCTAATACAGGGGCCCCTTCTCAGACCCCCTTATACCTCGTGTCTTGATGAAACAACTCCTTTATAGCAAGATATAGAGGATATTAAATAATTTAGATTAATTCAAAGAGGGCTACAATTATTTTAATTTGCCATTTTATGGCTTACATTTTCTGTGGGTATAATGATTCAAGTTTAATTCTAATATGAAAGAAACTTAATTTTTAAAGATTATACACAGTAAAGCTGGTTAAGCATTTCAATAATGCAGAACTGCTTTAAAATTCTCCACTAAAAAGGAGGTGATCCTAGAAACACTTTTAATGCTTGATGCATTTTGTACTGGATGTTTGAAGTGCAAATATCCAAAGAAAATGTATAAAGCTGAAATGAATAAAATGTAATGAACATCATGTTTTAATATTATTACTAATGTAGATAGATGTTTTAACAATTATTTTCTACTTAATATGTTATCTTCCTCTAGGAAAATTTACATGCATTGAAGTTCGATTCCATCTGGAGAGGCAGATGGGCTACTACCTGATTCAGATGTACATTCCAAGTCTTTTGATTGTCATTTTATCTTGGGTCTCTTTTTGGATTAACATGGATGCAGCTCCAGCCAGAGTTGCCTTAGGTATAACTACTGTACTAACTATGACAACACAGAGTTCTGGTTCCAGAGCTTCACTGCCTAAGGTAAGCAACTTGAAAACATATACATATATTTTTATCATTACCATAAATATTGTATCTAACAAACAAAAATGAAAACAAGTAAACAGCTACACAGTCTAAAAAGAAAGATACCATATATAAATTGGTTCAATAGCTAAAGTAAGGCCATGTCAGCTATTGAGTATAATAATATATTCTAAAAAGACTAAGGACGACATGTCCCATTATGGCTGTACCATTTATTGGGTGTATTTTGCACCAAAAAACAGACGACACCGTATTCTCTATATAAATGAACTGTTGTACACCAAAACTAGGCGCATTTCACACTTTTGAATGCAACTAAAGTAGGCGCATCAAATATGCTAGCAGTGATATGCTATGCACCTATTTTTTTTGGTATATGCCTAAATTAGGCGCATTACATATGCTATACAAGGCAAGCCACACGCCAAACTTTTCACAGATTTATTTATTCAGGCGCATTATACACTCATTTAAAGCGCCTTAAAACTGGCAAGGAAGCGCCTCTTTTCTGACATGTCGCCCTTAGGGCTGCATGTATGAATGGGTCGGAACCATTTTTTAGGCATACTTTGAGCCAAACAAACCTGTTCTATAGATGTATGAACCATTGTACGCCAAAACTTGGCACAATCTGCGCCAGATATAACTCTTGAATATGCCAAAGATGCAGGAAGCTTGTTATGCCAAAGACATACTATGCGCCAAAAATATGCCAAAGTTTGGCGTCAAAATGTCGTACAAATTCATACCAGTTTCAAAGTGGCATGGCTGAGACTACTTTTGGCTTAGAAAAGAACAAATTTATAAAGTTCTGTGAGACACTTTCATAGATACTGTCAAATCGTACACTATTAAAAACAGAGGTAGAACTGGCGAGTCAGCACCACGTTCATGATTGTCCCCCTTAATATTAAAGTAAACTTATTTGCAGCAAAAAAGCAAACCCAATTCATATGAGATGTGTTAAATTTATTTACTGCATTTTCTACATTATACTAGTAATGGTTGGTTCCTTAGGAACATTTGTCAAATGCTCAGTTTACGTATTGGAAATACACAGAATTACAGTTGTGTTTGAAAGTTTGTGAACATTTCATTATTTGTTTTATTTTCTTTTTGTCATAAAAGACTACATCATATTTTAACACAAGTCCTAAACATAGATAACAAGAACAAAATCAAATATATGACTTAAAATAATAGGTTTGATCATTTAGTTATTGAGAAAAATGATCAAATATTAAAAATGACAAAAGTATGTGAACCTTTGTTTTCAGTGTATGGACCCTCTTGGATCATTTTCCTCAATAACTAAATGACCAGATCTAATATTTTTGATTCGTTTGACTGATTTGATTCTCTATATCTGCTTGTAGGAGTCATGGGAGATCTGGTTTTTGGTCAAATGTATGCAGAAATACAGAAAATTCTGAAGGGGTTACAAAGTTTCAAGCACCACTGTACATAGTTTTTTTAAACTCTCTGATCTTTCCATAAAATACATAGATTTATGCAAGCCCTCCATAGTGTCAAAAGGCCTTTGTAACTGACTTGCCCTCTAGCTAATAGATAGGGGCAAGAATAGGGAAACCTTCTCTATTAATTCAGAAGTATGTAAAAGGAAATAATGAAATTCCCAATCCAGACAACTCATTTATGTCACATAAAGAAAGAAAATTAGCTTGAAGAAAGAGATTAATTGGAAACCTCTCAAATGTAACATTCACAAATGATTACATCTTGCACTTGTCTAGAACATGACATTGTTAATGATGCTAAATAAAAGATATGTATTAATGGTCCACGTGAGCAAGAGAATGTTGTTGATGATTAAATACATATTAAAAATGTTATTATACTGAAAAACTAAGTATGACAAGATGAAGAAAATATTACTAATTTGTCGGAGGCAATTCCAGGTATCTAAATAACAAACAATGTAGCAACATTGCATTAATAAACTTTACCATTGTGATTTAATTACCAGCAACAAAAATCATGTATACGTAAAAGGAGAAATGAAGAAATGGCCTCTCTGCATCGATTATTTCCCATTGACAAGCTCTATTGCTGATATAAAATTTTACATAAAATAATATGTCATTATAACAAATGTTATACATAGCAAGAGGCTGAATAAATAACATGTGCATTTATTGATTTACCTATGTTCCTAGAACAGTTAAGAAGCTCTGCCAAGAGATTCAGAAATTGTTCTAATTTACACTTAAAAATAAAAATTGAGTCCTTAGTAGTTGATGTTTTTAAATGGTTAACTGAAATGATTATGACAAATGCATTTTCAAGAATACTTAAGTCTCTAAATCAGGCATTGCTGTATTAGACTAAGCAATGTGGATTGTACATAGTAAGCCTTACATTATGTTTTCTTTTGAGCTTTTTTAAGGGCTTATGCACATGGTTTAATTAGGCTGTAGGGCTTAGTACAGCATTGTACAGCCATGCACTGACCATGCAATGCCATATAGTTTCTATCAGATGCAGAATGTGCTTCTAGAGACCATACATCTGTACATACATAAAACAATGGAACATGAAACATTTTTTTCATCTCATTTATATACTGATACACCGATCAGTCATGATATTAAAACCACTGACAGGTGAACTGAATAACATTGAGGTTTCATATTGTAATGTAAAAAACATAAAATAACATGCTAAACATAAAATATCTGCAGCTAATATATTGATTCCAGAAACCACAGGACACCTTTATTGGCTGTGTGGAGTCCATGCCCCAACAGGTCAGAGCTATTTTGCCACACAAGAGGGACCTACATAATATTAGATGTCATCTGAAAAAACAATATGCAGAAATTCTGCTCTAGGCATCTTCATACCATTCTCTAGGAAACTATCCTTAGACTCTAGAATCCATACCAACTATGTTGAAGATGCCCATAACGAGGCATCACATTTAAGACATAGTCCTAAAGAACATATGAATCTGTAATAGTTATTATATATTCAGTGTGGCAACCATAAACTTAAGTGTATCAGTCCTCAAGGAGACTATGGGCCTTATGTATGAAAACTGTCTTGAGGCCCTATATTTTTTTATCATTCCCTGCTTCTCATTCCAAACCTTTCTTTCATGGTTGGCAGTCATCTTTTGCTTTTTTCCTGTTAATTTTATCTTGTGTGCCCAAATGGGGAGGTTTTACAAATGTTTGCTGAAGAGGCAAACTGTGGTGTAGGAACTATGGTCAATGAATAACAGGATATTTATGCTTCAATAGCTGAAATAACTTTTATTTAGCTAGTAGCTTGGCAGGATCGACTGAAGATGTCTTTGTCTCTATCCCCTAGATAGTAATCATACATTTCAGCTGATTTCTGTTTATTCACTTTTCAAAAAATAACTTGCAACATAAGCAATTACTTTTTTTCACAGTTTAAATTATCCTAACATTTTGTGAGCTTATAAATGGGAGAAATCCAATAATAATTACTCTAAAATAGACATGTAACGTATAAAAATAAACAGTATATGGTAGCGAACAACAATAAAATGTTCATTTTAGGATAACTTTATATGATTACTAGAAAATTTAGTAGAATGTAAAGAGAAAAAATCTTTAAGCCTAAACAGTGATAGTATAAAATTGATTAAAGGGGTTTTGCCACGATGTAATGTTGACGTGGGATCCTCCAAAATGGGGTTTTAATCACTTTTCTAAATATATGTGATTACAAAAATGGCAGAGAGAGCTACAGCCTTCCTTACATGCCCTTGGTTACTTCAAAGTTTGTATTAGATACGGCCTGACACGAGCTGCTGTACGGCTGCGCAGAGAGAGCTTCTTATCTGATGAGACTGAGCTGCAGAAGTTTTCAAGGCACCGGGTAGCAATATGTTTTCTTTTGTATACAAAATAAACTAGTTGTAGTGTGATTAGATCCCTGCTTTATCTGGAATAAACAAGAACATGAAGGGCTTTCAAGCTGTGAGGGGGGAAAAACTGTTGTCTTTTGTAGACAGAACCACAATTTTGCATTTTTGATTATTTAAAAGGTTGAACATGTCACCACGACCCCTTATGCAGTTTTTGGTGCTTGGCTGTGTGCGTTTTTCTCTTCTCTTTCAGCCCCGTGTTTGTTTAAAATTAGCTTTTAAGATAAGGCCCCTCCTGGAAAAACCCCCTTTAAAGGAAAAGAAGAAACAAAAAATGATGAAAAAAAAAAAACCCCTCTTGCTGACTGAAAATCCTTATTAAAAGGGTTTTAAAAGGAGTTGTCTCACTACGGGGTTTTTCCCCCTATTAAATTTGTGTTTTTGGCAGCAAAAAGGATTTTTAAAATTCGGGGGTGTTTCTTGTTCCCTCTTCTCCTCCCCCCCCCCCCCTTTCCCCCCTCAGACACAGACAGCTCTCCTCCCTAAATGCAGTAACTTCTAAACAGCGGGGGAAGGCAAGGGGGTTTTTGCTCCCGGGGTTAACCCTGTTGTGCCTGCCTAGATCTTTCCCTCACTGGGATAAGCTGCACTTTTTGCTGCCCCTTTCTCCACAGAGTAAAAGGAGACACGAAGGGCTAAATTATGAGTTTTTGGGGCCAGGGGTTGTGAAGCTGTGTATGCTAATAGCAGGGGAAGGGGGGAGGGTAAAGGTTCCAAATACCCCTCCCTTTGAAAACAAATCTCCACAGACATCTCAAACAAAAACCCAAAAAACCCCTGTCAAAAAACCAGAAAACGGGGGCATTTGTGAAGTGTGTTTTAAAATTTTCCACGATGTGCACTAATAAAGCGGGGAGCGGGGAGGGTTTAAAACCCGTTCACTTGTCCCCCTGATCTGTTCTTTTTAGTAAAAGGTCAAAAGCTCACAAAAACATCGTGTTTATAGTAACAAATTTCCCACTGCTATCAAAATTACTGATCACGGGAATCAGCCCAACCCCTGCCTCCCCCCAATCTTTTAAAAAGGGGAGCAGGAGGGAGCAGGCAAAACCACGGGGTTTAACCCAAAGAACCCAACGCGATACAGAAGCCAACCCCTTCCTACAAAAGCATACTGTGGGGGAGAGGGCTTTTGTGCTCCCCCCTATTTTTAAGAAGCTGATGAGTCACCAGGGGGTTTTTGAGCGTTTATTATGGGAAAAAGGTTAAAAATCGGCCCCCGGTTTTTTATGTTGATCGGATTTTTTCGATCACGCGATAATTTGGTGAAAATCTGCGCAAAATCTATTAATATTGCCCATTTTCGGCGTTTCCCTGTCATTTTGGTGGCCAGAAATCAGTTTTACGGGAATAGGGGCAGGGTGGCTGTGTGTGCGAGGGTCATGACTGGGATGGGTAGGTTTGGGCGTTTGGCCCGGGAAAAATCACATACCTCGTTTTACATAAAACCCCCCCCTTCCTGTTCATGATCAGTGTGTGTAAAGGGTCTCATAGGGAAGGAGTGGGGCCCGGTCTCTGTCCAAAAGCTCAGCAAAAAACCTAAGCAAAATTTTTCTATTTTTTCAAAAACAGACAGCAATGCTTTAGCTGGGGGAAAACTTTAAAGGAACTTAGGTAGATTAGAGATTTGAAAGATTTTGGGTACTTAGGCTGGAAATTTTTAAAAAGGAGCTTTCTAGCCCGTAAAGAAACCCGGGAGGGAGCGGGGGGGGGGGGGGGGAGGGGGGGCCCGCGGGGGAAACAAGACAAGCTTTTTTAAAGGATAATGGTTTATTTTTGCACCCCCGACTTTGTCTAGACTTGGCATTGCAATGGCTTTTTTTTAAACCCATTTTTTCGGGGTTTGTGAAAAAATTACTTGTAATTTTGGGGCCACCCTAAAACTTATATTAGGATACTATCTTTTTTTAGTAAAAGCAGGTGTATTTGTTAGGTGCAAAACTCCACTTTTATTATCCTTATACTTTTTGGATGGGTTTTTTTTTTAAATTTTTGAACAGTCCAGCTTTGTTATTAGAGGCCCCTTGCACTTAAATTTAAATCAGCAAATTTTTGTCACCGCGGGTTTGTTTTTTTGGTGCAAAAAAAAACCTTTTTATTACCCGTATACATTTCAGTAGGTGTTTTTTTCACTTTGGCGCAGTCCCCTTTTTTTAAATGGGGAACCCTTTGGGCATTTAAAATTTTTGAATCCCGAAATTTTTGTCGTCCCCGCAGGTGTATTTTTAGGGGGAAAAAAAAAACCGTTTATTTTCCTTTAATACATTTCAATAGGGTTTTTTTTTTATTTTGGGCCAGTCCAGTTTGTTGATAGAGGCCCCTTGCACAAAAATTTTGAATACAGCAATTTTGGGTTTTTATTTGGGGGGATTTGAGAATAGCTGTTTATTTTCCCTCTTTTAATAAGAGACTTTCCAAAAATCTTCCATACCTTCTAAATTTCTATCTTTTGAAAAAAAGCGAAAAATTTAGGTTGGGAAGCGAGCAAAAAGGGGGGTAAGCACCCTGGAGGTAGAAGGGTTTCGAGGAAAAAGGTTTTCCTTTCCCGTGCTTGGGCGACAACACGCAAAGCCAGCGGATCTCGGTTTTCAGGACCGTCAGGCTGTCCCTCGCTGGGGCAGGGCCCCGTGGAAATCTCAGTAACGAACAGCGTCGCCAAAACTGTTCTTTTAGTGGGTTTAATTTCAACCCGCAATCCAGCAGTCTTTTCTTTCCCCCGTCCTCCCAGTTTAAAACCCCAAATGTCCCTCAAACAGCATCCGTTTCCCAAAAAGAAGGAAAAGGCAGCCCCAAAAGTCAACTTTGTTTTACCCAACCCCTGGGGATAATCCATTTTCTGAAAACTCTTTGATTTACAAAATGCGATTTTGGGTTTAAAAGGCATTTAAAAGTCAAGAGGGCCCAAAAAAATGATTTTTTTCTGCTTTTGACCCCCATTTTTGATGCCATCAAGGAGGAAAAAGAAGCCCGGGCAATCGGCAAAAATCCCCGGGGGGGTCGGGAACGCCCCGCGGGGCCTCTTGCCCCTTTTAGCCCCCCAGTCCGGATGCAGAATTTTCAGGAGACCCAAAATCACCTGTTTTATGATGAATTATGACGACATTGGGATCCAATGTGGTCCCTTTTTAGGGAGAATTTTCAGCCGAGCCGTTTCATCAAGGGGGCGAGGGGGAAGACGATGGGGTTTGTGGCCCAAAACGGGGGCCCCCCTCAAAAAAGGGAGAGGGCCCGTCGCAGAAGTCCCCGGGAAAGATTCCCCCAGCCACGGTTTACCGGAAAAACCCCCCTCCCCCGCTTTTCGCCTCAAAAAGGGCCAGGGCCCCTCAAGCCTGGGGGCCCTTTTTTTGAGAAGCCCCCTTTTTCACCCAGCGATGTCATATGCCCCCTTTTCCGAAAGCATCAGTAAAAGGGGAAGAACTTGGTGTTTGACCCCCCACCAACATTTTCTAGTCACATTTCAGCGAAAACATGAGTTGAAAAAGAGGAAAAACCCTTTGGGCCCCAAAAAGGCCCCACCGAAAGCCGGGCCCTTTCCCAAACCCCTGTCGCACCCCCCTGTCTCCCCCTCCTCCCCTCCGCCACCAACCCAAACGTTCCTCAAACTGCCCCTGTCTCCCCCGAGTCATGTTCCCGGGATCCCGCCTTTGCTTCAGCCCCCCACCGTTTGCCCGAGTTTCCCCGTTAAAAGCCGGGCCCGTCCCCAGCCCAGCCTTCTGTCTTCCAGGTTTTGGGGGCAGAAAAAACAAAAATTTAACCCAAACTTTTCCCAACAAAACCGAATGGTTTGGGGTTGCCAGGTTTTTGGCCTTGGAAATGTTGGGCCTTTTCCCCTCCCGGGGGAAACAGATGGGTTCCCCCCATGGGCATGGCCCTTGCTCCCCCAATACCCGATGCCGAGCAGGCATTTTTTTGGCCAAAAAGCCGTCCCGCCCTGGCCAGCCACCCTTTCATCTAAAATTTCAAGCGTGTTGTTGCATCTGTGTCCGGAAAAAATCCATTTTGGGCCACCACACAGGACTAGTAAGGGGACGGCCAAGGCCCCTTATCCCCTGTGACAGCTACTGGGAGTGAAAATGGATTGTCTCTGGGGGTTTTTCGGGGGGTCTTTAGGCTCGGCCATCTCTTCCAAAAAAAGCAGGGGTGGGCAGGGCCCCTTTCCCCCCAAATGGCATCACGTGCCCAGAGAAACCGGCCGTGTTGAAATTAAAACTGTCTTGGAGACCGTCCACAACGGTCAAAGGGGCTGTGGACGGGTCTCCCCAACGAGACAGAGCGCTGGGTGGGTGACAAGAACCTTGTGCCGGGCAAGGGGGTGTGCGATAACGGGCGAAATCTGCTGGCCGCCCTTAAGATTGGTAGGCTGGAGCACATCCCTTGCCTGTCACATGTCATGAACCTTGTCGTCCAGAAATTTCTAAAGAACTACCCGGGCCTGGACTGCCTGCTGAGGAAGGCTCGAGGTCTGAGTTCGCACTTCCGCCGTTCGCACCCTGCTTCGTCCCGCCTGGCTGCGTTGCAGCGTCAGCTCGGTCTCCCCGTCAACCGCCTCATTGTTGACGTGGCAACACGCTGGAATTCCACCCTCCACATGCTCCAGCGATTGTGGGAGCAGCGCAATGCCATTACGCAGTACGAAGTGACACATGGCCTGACAAGCAGCGGTGCGGACCACGGGGTGTTGAGCCACCGAGAGTGGAGGCAGGTGAAAGAGCTCTGCACCATTCTTGCCAGTTTTGAAGAAGCATACAGAAAAAGGGGAAAAAAAATTGCTAAAAGAAAAAAACAAAAACATGACCGTACTCATTGCTAGAAAAGCTGAGATGAGACTGAACACAGAGGCAACATACGCCCCCATGCTATTAAAGATAAATACCCAGGTGCAGCTGATGGGTGGTAATCCATAATCTCTCCACTGGGTGGACAGAAAGCTGCACCTTAAATTGACATCTATTCACATAGCATGCAAAAAAGAAAAAAAGCACAGACCATACAAATTTTGGGGAAAATATACAGGATTCAAAAATACCCGTAAAAACAGCCACTCGCACACCTTCCATGCATGAGGGGGGCGGCTGCTGGTATTCTACTTGCATCCAGTCCCCAGTACTGTTGGGCAAAAAAACTATTTTCACATACTGGAAAAACATCAAATATAAGGTATTGGTTAACATAAGGGCCCACTATATTGTAAGCCTCCAAGCCCCTTCACGGCTCCTCATCTATTGGAGGTCCCTACACTCCATAAAAACAACAAAACATATAGAAAAAAAGGGGACAAAAATTACTAAAAGAAAAAACAAAAACATGGCTGTACTCACTGCTAGAAAGCTGAGATGAGACTGAACACAGAGGCAACATATGCCCCCATGCTATTAAAAAAAAAATACCCAGGTGCAGCTGTTTGGTGGTAAACCCAAAATATCTCTCCCACTAGGTGGACAGAAATCTGCACCTTAAATTGACATCTATTCACATAGCATGCAAAGGAGCAAAAAAGCCACAGTACCATACGTTGGGAAACTATACAGATGCAAAAATACCCGTAAGACAGCCGCTCGCACACCTTCCATGCATGAGGGGGGCGGCTGCGGGTATTCTACTTGCATCCATCCCCAGTACTTTTGGTCAAAAAAACTATTCACATACTGGAAAAACATCAAATATGTAAATATTGGTTAACATAATGGCCCCTATATTGCAAGCCTCCAAGCCCCTTCACGGCTCCTCATCTATTGGAGGTCCCTGGAGGCAAGTCAGGGCTGTGTTGAAGCTGTGCCGGAGGAAGCGGAGGAGGAGGAGGAGAAGGTATTCCTAGACACTGACGTTACCGACGTCCCTGTCTTGCAAAGAGGTTGGCGTGAATTTGAGGCGGAGGAGGAAGATGAGGAAGATCAGTTTGCTAGTGTCCCTCGACCCAGAGGCTTGGGAAATCAAGGCTCCATCTCTCACATGAGTGCTTGGATGCTCCATTTCCTCCAACATGATCCTTGCATTAAGGCCATCAAAATGAACAACAGTTACTGGGTGGCCACCCTCCTGGATCCCCGGTACAAAACAAAACTCAACACTTTCCTTCCACCCACCCAAATAGAGAGAAAAATGCAGGAAATGGAGACCTTGCTGATTGATAAAACGGAGACATCTGTTGCGTCTGCTTTCACGTTCTTTTTAATTTCACGGTGGAAACAACATCAGCGACGTGACAGCAGTAGAGTGCCAAGTAGCCATAGTGGCAGCAGCAGCATCAGGCAAGGTGGCAGAAGCCTAATGGGTGACCTCTGGCAATCTTTATTTCCCACCTCACCAACGCATGAAATGCAGGGCACACATACAACACACAGAGACCACTTAAGATCAGGGTTTGCACGACTTTTCTGCGTCTCAACACCGATGTTTTTGTATGTGTTCCGGACCCATAGACTTCTGTGGTACCCAAAATGGACAAAATGGCCTGAGCTCGCTGGCCACGCCATAGAGGTGTTGCCCTGCCACACCCAAAGCGTCATATCTGAGCAGACCTTCAGCACAGCTGGAGAAGTCATTACAGACAAACGCATCCGGCTTTCCACAGATAATGTGGATCATTTGACTTTCATAAAGATGAATCGGGCATTATCTTGATGTTGTGGCCCCAATTGCCGAGGTCACCGATTTAGTTTCCCGGGTCTACATTTTCCCAACAGTTCATATTGCTGGTTTTGCTGTGAGGAGACTTTAAAAGAAAAGCAGGTTTCATGACAACACCATATTCCATTTACTCACTTTATCTGTAGAAGTTTTCGCATTGTCATTGGTTTTGAGGTCATGTTGCTGTAAAGATCAGCTTAATTAATGGTCCTTTGGAACAGAAAGTGGCTTTTAAGTGCATTTCTCCCTCACAATTTTTAACAGTGGCTGAGAAGTCATTTTTATAATTTTTTGGGTCATGCTGCTTTGTTACAAACAATTTTTTTTAGAATAGGACCTGTAGTATTGCTGCATTTCAGACATTTGTTCTTCACAATTGTCAAAAGTGGCTCAAGGGTCATGTTTTGAATTTTTGGGGACATTTTGCTGTGACATGCAGCTATACTACAGGTCCTATTCTAAAAAAATTTTTGTTTCTAACAGACATTTGTTCTTCACAATTGTCAAAAGTGGCTCAAGGTCATGCTTTGAATTTTTGGGGGGATTTTGCTGTGACATTGCAGCAATACTACAGGTCCTATTATAAAAAAATTTTGTTTCAACAGACATTTTTTTCTTCACAATTGTAAAGAGTGGCTCAAGGGTGATGGTGCTCCCCAGAAACAGGAATAGGTAGGACACTGTTAATGGACACATTATTGCAAAATGACTTGTTTTTTAAGATCTTTAACATAGCTAGCAATCCCGTATTGAGACAACCCATTTAATATAATTAAAAAAGAGAAACAAAGACATGGTGGGATTCCACCCTATTTAAAAATGTGTTTTCTAGAATTAAACTACTAAAAAAACTTGCATGTACAAAATAGCTGGTAAAAAAATTTTCCCCCTGAATTGTACAAGGGAGGTACAGGAAGCTAGACCAGATTTTAGGTTATTCAGAGGACAATGGAGTATGGAGCACGGACAGAGAACAAAGAACAGAGACAATTTCCCCCAGCACGTTGAGTAAAAAGAGAAAAAGAATTTCCAAAAAAAGGGCACCTGGGTGGAACAGGAGCGTTAACCACCAGTATTTCCAAGTGAAGCTCAATTGGTCCGCACTCATACGGAGGAGCAAGCGCTACCCAGGTCTTGACTGTGTACTGAGGAAGGCTGGAGGTCTTACCTCACACTTCCGCTTCCCCACTCTGCTTTAGCACGACTGTTTTCGTTGCTGCGTCATAAGGGCATTTTTACCGTGTTAATAGATGACGGACGCCAGCCTGGGCTCTCATCGCACCTACTGTAACTCCGGCCCTGATAGCTGGACCTGCGTGTTAATAGATGACTGACGCTAGCCTGGGCTCTCACCGAACCCACGTAAGTCTGGCCCTGGCAGCTGGACCTCCGTGTTTAAGAGATGGCTGACGGCAGCACTGGCTCTCACCGTTAGGGGCAATCAGGAGAGCTTCAAATTTTCTCTAAAAAATCAGATTTTTAAAAAAGGGAATTTTTCCCTGAGGTTAAGTAGTGTTTAAAAAGGGCTCCAGGGCTGGACACAAATTGCACAATTTGAGGCTTAAAATTTTCTGGGGCTGGAGTCACTATGGGGTCGCATCATTTGATCTCCAATGTCCCTAATCACTGAAGAAGGATTTGGAGGAAAAATAAAACCATTGAATTGTTTTTGGGTGAATCACTCTCAGAAACCGGAGGGGAAATGTCTTCTCAACTAAAAAGTGTTTTGGGGATGATTAGGAAAATTTTTATTACTTATGGGGTTTTGCGGACGAATTAACACATCTACACGTGTAAAAATACCTGCAGGGAGGGTGTATGTTGTATGTTATCACACTTGAAAAAAAGCAAAATGATAATAATGTAAAACTATAAATAAAACTTCAATAAATAAATTATTTAAAAAAATTTAAGATACAAAAAATATACTAAATGAAAGTCACTGTACAAAATAGCATATGCCACTTGTGATCTGTGGGGTCAAACAGGTTTTAAGGGGGAATGCTGTGGTACAGACAGGTATAGTCAATGTCCAGTGAAACTAAAATGGTGGTTGAAAGACTCCTTTTTCCGGCACTTTTTAATCTGGGTCATTCAGGTTTGGGCTCATGCTGTGGCTCAGGACAGGGATAGTCTATGTCCCAGTGGAACTAAAATGGTGGTTTAAAGACTCCTTTTTCCAGAACCTTTTAATCTGTGGGTCAGACAGGTTTGATGGTCATACTGTGGTCCAGGACAGGCATAGTCAATGTCCATTCAACTAAAATGGTGGTTGAAAGACTCCTATTTTCGGCACTTTTTAATCTGTGGGTCAGACAGGTTTGGGGCTCATGCTGTGGCCCAGGACAGGTATATTGAATGTCCAATGAAACTGAAATGGTAGTTGAAAGACTCCTTTTTCCGGCACTTTTTAATCTGGGGCCATGCAGGTTTGGGGCTCATGCTGTGGCCCAGGACAGGTATAGTCAATGTCCAGTGAAACTAAAATGGTGGTTGAAAGACTCCTTTATCCGGCACTTTTTAAATCTGGCAGTCATGCAGGTTTGGGGCTCATGCTGTGGCCCAGGACAGGTATAGTCTATGTCCAGTTCAACTAAAATGGTGGTTCAAAGACTCCTTTTTCCGGCACTTTTTAATCTGTGGGTCAGACAGGTTTGATGGTCATACTGTGGTCCAGGACAGGTATAGTCAATGTCCAGTTCAACTAAAATGGTGGTTGAAAGACTCCTATTTCTGGCACTTTTTAATCTGTGGGTCAGACAGGTTTAATGGTCATTCTGCGGTACAGGACAGATATAGTCTATGTCCAGTGAAACTAAAATGGTGGTTGAAAGACTCCTTTTTCCGGCACTTTTTAATCTGTGGGTCAGACAGGTTTAATGGTCATTCTGCGGTACAGGACAGATATAGTCTATGTCCAGTGAAACTAAAATGATGGTTGAAGAACTCTTATTTCCGGCACTTTTTAATCTGTGGGTCAAACAGGTTTAATGGTCATTCTGCGGTACAGGACAGATATAGTCTATATCCAGTGAAACTAAAATGGTGGTTGAAAGACTCCTTTTTCCGGCACTTTTTAATCTGTGGGTCAGACAGGTTTTAATGGTCATCTGCGGTACAGGACAGATATAGTCTATGTCCAGTGAAACTAAAATGGGGTTGTAAAGACTCCTTTTTCCGGCACTTTTTAATCTGTGGGTCAGACAGGTTTTAATGGGTCATTCTGCGGTACAGGACAGATATAGTCTATGTCCCAGTGAAACTAAAATGGTGGTTGAAAGACTCCTTTTTCCGGCACTTTTTAATCTGTGGGTCAGACAGGTTTAATGGTCATACTGCGGTCCAGGACAGGCATAGTCAATGTCCAGTTCAACTAAAATCGTGGTTCAAAGACTCCTTTTTGAGGCACTTTTAATCTGGGGGTCAGATGGGTTTAAGGGTCATGCTGCGTTCCAGGACAGGGATAGTCAATGTCCAGTTCAAGTAAAATAATGGTTCAAATCATACTGCCTTCTGGCACTTTTTAATTTGTGGGTCATGCAGGTTTAAGGGTCATGCTGTGGTACAAGACAGGGATAGTGAATGGTCTGTGACTTTTTTTCTGTGGCTTTTATAACCTAAGTGTGTTGGCCAAGATGTAGCACCTATCCATTTGACTGTTGTGGATGTTAATTCCAGCTTCTCCAGCCCTGTTTGGGTGTAAGAATGAAGGTGTTGTTCCTCTCTCATAGACTTTAATGGTCATCGGCGATCATCTATTATCGACTATCGGAAATCGTCTTGATAATTGCCGATATCGACTATCGACAAGATGACGATAGTCAACGTAATCGCTCATCACTAGTCACCAGCAGTGACAGCCATTGAGATAAAAATCAACAGGTCGGCTGCTATAGTGATTTGAGAAGCTGATGCACTCCTACTACCAGGGATAACTCAAAATCAGTAGGACATTTGTAATGAACATATATTGCAAAGCTTCTTCTTTTTTTAAAGATATTTTAATTAAAACCCAATCATTGTAGCGAGACAACCCCTTTAAATAATCAAGTACTTTCCAAACAAAAAATACCCCTTTCTCTAAAATATAATCTTTAGTAAATCCGTTTAAAAAATTAAGATTATGTTCTGCCTTTCAAATAGTATTCCAGTTCGCATAACATATATTTTCATCATAGACTCACCACCTCCCATGAACGTATCCTTGGTCCACACTGGTGCTGGTCCGTTTCATGTCATACAACATTTTGCGCGACATGTATGAAATTTGGCGCTTAAACGTCAAATATCATGCAAATAATAATAGTCTAGAATGCGCCTGAGTTATGAACCCGTTCTACAGCGGGTCATAAATCAGGCGCATTCTAGTGCTTGTACCTCATTTTTGGCTCAGGTATACCACTTTGAAAGTGGTATACCTGTTCCAGCAATAATGCACCTAGAAATGCCGTAGCAAAGCTATAAATCTATATCATCATACGGTTCTAGTGCGCCCCTCCTCCCGCACGCCTCCTGAAATCAGGAGCAATACAAAGTGCCTGATAATGGTGTGCGGGCCATTTAAAAATGTAGCGAACAGGCCATTCATACATGCCGACCTTATTGTCCATATGTCTTTATTCCATATTTGGGTCCAGGATGTATTCTGGTTTTGAATAGGTGGACTATCCCTATACTACATACATCCTGTTCTTTCTCTTTACACAATACTCATCCTGATAAGGCAACCTTACACTCCCAGGTCTGACCTAGTTGAGGACTAATAGGGTGTACCAAAAAGCAGTTAAAAATTTCACGCAAACATGTTTCTTCTAGGACAATCATATTCTGTTCTTCAGCAGGTTAATTTTTTTTCAAAATAGTAACATGGTAACAGTGTTATACTTGAGGTTGGAATAATAGTGGTGTCCCTATTCCAGCAGTATGCCCTACTGAAGAACAGGACTAGGAGTAACGCATCTGGATGAAATTTGTAATTGTTTTTGGTACACCCTATGGGCGACATGTGTGAACAGGGCTCTTCCAGAAGTCTGGTGTCTTTTCGGCCCGAAAACTAGCGCAGCCCCATTTGCTCTATTTTTCACCAGGTGCACTCCAATATCAGGTGCATTACAGAGCGCCCTGGCACTGTGTAATGTATCAGAGATTGGGGCGGCATGTTGGAGACGTGTCGCACTACAACTGTATGATTCTACACATTTATAGTTTCAGTACAGCAAATCCAGGCACAATCCATTACCACAAAAGTGGTTTACCTGAGCCAGAAGTGTCGCTTTGTAGCTAAAAAGTACTAATTCTATGTCCCACAGTAGAACAGGTTCATAGATTCAGGCGCATTCTATGCTTCAAATGCGCGCAAAAAAAATGGCGCCTCAGTGCAAAAAGTCATACATGTTGCCCAAAAACGTTAATTTTCTTCGCAGCACCACAAGACCACTAAAACCAATAACTTTTTTATTTTTCTGTTAAAGAAACTCTGTAAGTGCTTTTTTATGTGGGGTGAGCTATTTTTTATGTACCATGTAATATTTTCAAAATCAAATTAAATTCTAATTGGGTTGGAGTGGGAAAAATATTTTTTATTTTAATTTTTATGGGAAAAAAAATTGATTTTTAAAAATTTTTTCCTTTTAAATACCCCAAAATTTTTTTAAAATTTTTTCCCAAGGTGGGAATTTAAATTTTTTGGGAGTTTTATTCCCTTTCTAAATTCTTGTTTGATAAGGGGTACACAAAACTAACCCAATGCAAAATCTGTAATTCCCTCTCCCCACAACATGTGCTCTATTTTATAATACGGCTCTTTTTTTTCAGGCACCCAGTAAAATGAATCCCCACTTCTCCTTTATTCACCCCTGCTTGCTGCTGTGTAATGTCTCCAAATAATTTTATCTTTAATAACTACTGGTATACATGACTGTGTGAAGAACATTTTAATTGTGCTTTGTCCTTGCCCTCATTGACTTTTAAATGACTGATTTGAGACATGTAACCCTTTCTTTCCTTAAAACAGGTGTCCTATGTTAAAGCTATCGACATTTGGATGGCTGTCTGTCTTCTATTTGTGTTTTCTGCCTTATTGGAGTATGCAGCAGTCAATTTTGTATCCAGACAACACAAGGAACTTTTAAGATTTCGACGTAAGAGAAAGAAGGATAAGGTATTTTATCAGTATTACTTTCTAGATCACTGTTTTCACTGATTTATTTCATCATATTAGTTCAAGTGCAAATATTTTTCAATGTAAATGAATGCACAAAGCTGATGAGAAAGTTTCAAACTTTATTCCAGTTATAATCCTGTAATACTCTTCATACTGGTTGTCATGCTTAAAAAATTAAGATCTAAATGAAAAGAAGTTTGGACAATTTTATGTAAGATTAAATTGTACTTATTATTTGTTCTTTTAAATTTTAAAGCGCAATGAAAAACTTTACGGAGGTCAAGATATTTCATAGTACTGTACAAAGACTGTCACATCAGTTACTGTCCCAGAATTTAATTTATGTTAAAAACATAAACATTACTAAGGCCCGTTTCATAAAATGGCAATAAACCTATCAGTATGATTTTCTAGTGTTGCAGTCAACTAGAGTACCTGCAAGAAACATGCTAATACCGGGAGCACATGCAAACTTCATACAGGTGTCATCCAGGTCAAACCTATGGTCCCATTGCTACAAGTGCGATCCATATAAACACATTGAACTACTCATCTCACTGTCAGAGCATGGGGTAAAGGAAGGATATGAATGCCACATGGGGCACACAAGAAGGAGGGCAGGGAATTAGATACCACTGCCAACCTCAATTATGTCAGGGAAAATTGGACTCTAAGGCACAATCCGTCGTGGATACCCATTCATGCCCCACCGACTCCTGCGTAACATGGGAGTGATGCTAGTCCATAGCTCAATTTCACAGGGTACATATCAAGTACCACATGGATCCCCAGTGCTAGGAACACACACAATGCCACCACCTTTGAAGAGAGTGAAAGGATTCAGTGCTACAGATGGCAAGCACTAGCAGCCATTCACACTCTGTGGAGATATTCCAGGTTCATTAGGGCAATAAGGCAAAAATGTTTTTTTTTTTTTTTTTTTTAAAAAGTTTTTATTTTTATAATTTTGCAATTTTAACATAACGCACCTCAGTTTCACACATTACCAAGGCATTGCAGTGAGTTCGGTCCAAATACATACAGTTCCACATGCAATAATCTTTCAAAATGATGTTTACATATATTCCACAATATTACTTGAGAAAGACCACATATGAGTCATACTGCATTATTTGGTCTTGGTATAATACTGCTGCAAGAAAATATTGGTAAAAGAAAACAATAAGAGATATACGCCAGATCTTGCTGAGACCCTTTCTGGATATCATCCATCATGTATTGCCTTTGTGTCACACATCCACCCCCATACCAATCACTCCGCCACTCACACTTGCCCGGCCCTGGCTCATCTTTTCCG
The DNA here is from genome assembly GCA_025379985.1 of Phyllomedusa bahiana. Taxonomy (NCBI): domain Eukaryota; kingdom Metazoa; phylum Chordata; class Amphibia; order Anura; family Hylidae; genus Phyllomedusa; species Phyllomedusa bahiana. The sequence continues at coordinate 44,081 of JAODAL010013154.1, forward strand.
TACTCACAGTCAATCACACAGTCTGAGCTGCCGTCCAGTTGCTCCAAAACCGTTTTGGAAAGCGTTTGGGGACTCCCTTGGTGGCATATGTAATCTTGTACCTGGAAGTTCGGCATTAATCAGCTGCTTCCACTGTTCCAGTGATGGGACCTTGGGCGTTTCCAATTTAATAGAATGGTTTTCCTAGCATTAGAAAAGCAATAACAGGTAGAGGGTTCGGTCTCCCTTACTTGGAATCAAATCTTCCACAAATCGAGTAGACTATTCTCATGGCGGGCACACATTGGGGAAGCCCAGTTTCGTATTTAAAAAACTGTGTATACCCCGCCAATACTCCTGCAAAAACCGGGCAATCCCATACCATATGGATCAATGTTCCCCTTTCTGCCCCACATCGGGAACAAACTGTGGAGGGTATGCAATGCATCTGATGCAATCGGACTGGTGTAAGGTAAACCCTGTGTAGCCACAGGCAAAAATGTTAAAGTCTCAGCCTTTAATATAAGGGTACAGTGCTTAGTTACAAAAATTACAGAATAAAATACATACATAAAATGTACACAAACAAAAAGAGATAACATAAAAAAAATCATACCTTTACTAATTCGATTGATGCAAGGACCTGCTGAAGAGCACAGCTTAAAGAATACTCTGGTCAAAATGTTACATTCTCACAGTTGCATCTCCTGAGACTGACACTGGTCTATGACACCACAAGTTTTGAAAAAACTGCAACATCCCCTGAGCCCTTTTTTCCTGCTTAAGTCAAAGAGGTGAATGGTTAATTACATGCAAAGGATACTAAAGGGACCATAATTCAGGTTTGTTTCATAATTTCTCCTAGGAGTCTTCCAGTTAGATAACCTGATTGTAAAGTTCCCATGCATGGCATATCAAATATGAATATAACAGATTCATAATTTTGGCTGATATTCCGTTCTGTGGTTGCCTAAAGCCAAAAAACCTGGTGCTTGATACAAGACTAGTGGCCAATTATGTTGGTCATAATTAGAGATTTCTCAAAAATTCGGTCCGGTCACTTCGCAGAATTTCCAGACAAAAAAATCACTTCGGTCCGAATTACTTCGGGACGAATCGCGTTAAAAAACAGCTATTTCCAGGCTACACAGAGCCTGCAGGGTTCTGTAGAATGTTGTGCCATGCTTAAATATGCAGAGGGAGCTTGGTTTGGTCTTCATACAATGTTGTGTTTTAGTATGACACGCACAAGACTGCCGACACTCTTAGAATCGCTTCACTAAAATTCCCTGGGCACTTAAGAGGGAAAACGCCCAAAAAAACTGAGGGGGAAAATGTGCCTGATATGTATGCAGGACAGTGGAAAAAAAAAAGCTGAGGGCTCAGGTGGCAACATCAGTGAAGAGTGTGGGGTGACGGGGGCGGGCCACGAGCCTGAGGTCAGGGAGTGGACAAGGGGCTTCTGGAGGTGGCAAAAACGGGTGGCCAAAAAGAGTGGCACAATGAAAAGTGGGGAGTTGAAAACATCAACGTCAGCAGATGAGGTCAGACAGTGCCACTGTTTTTAGAGGTGGCAAAAACAGGAGTAGGCACAGAGGGGCAAATGCACAGTGTGTGGGTCCGGCAGCCCCCACAGCAGCAGCATGAGGTCAGACAGTGGCCAATAAAAGAGTGTGTAGTCACGGAGCACCCCACAGCAGCGTGAGGTCAGACAGTGCAAAATGACCCCAGTTTGTAGGTCACGGCGCAGCAGCATGAGGTTGACAGGGGCACAATGACATTCGGGAGGGTGGCAAAAACAGTAGTAGGCCCACAGAGTGGACAATGACGAGAGGGAGGTGACGGGGCGGCGCAGATGGGGTCAGACGTGGCACAAGACATTCTGGAGGGTGGAAAAACGGGTGGGCCCACAGAGTGGCACAATGCAGAGAGTGGAGGTGGGGCCCCGGCAGCGCATGGGTCAGGAGTGGCAAAATGATATTTGGAGGGGGGAAAAAAAAAACCGTATAGGCCACAGGGGCCAATGACAGAGAGTGGGGGCGGCGGCCAGCAGCATGAGGTCAGACAATGGCCAATGACATTTGGGGTAGCAAAACAGTAGTAGGCCAAGGTGGCACAATGACAGGGGAGTTGGGGTCACAGCACAGCAGCATGAGGTAGGGGTTTGGCAAAATTTGGACACAGTGTGGGGGGCACGGCAGCAGCATGAGGTCAGACAGTGGCACAATGACATTCTGGAGTGGCCACAGAGTGGCACAATGCAGGGGGAGGGACGGCGGCAGAGCATGGGGGCAGAGGTGGCACAAAAACATTCTGGAGGTGGCAAAAAACGTAGTAGGCCACAGAGTGGCACAATGACAGAGTTGGGGTGACGGCGGGGCAGCAGCATGGGGTTTCAGACAGGGGCACAAGACTTTGGAGGGGGCCCAAAACAGTAGTGGGCCCCACAGGTGCAAAATGACAGGAGTGGAGATCACAGCAGAGCGCATGAGGTCGGGAAAAGGGCAAATTGACATTTGGAGGTGGCAAAAAACAGGGCAGGCAAGAGGGACAATGCACAGGTGGAGGTCACGGCGGAGCAGCATGAGGTCAGACACAATAAAATTCGGGAGGGGTGGCAAAACAGTAGTAGGCCACGAGGGGCAAAATGACAGAGAGTGGGGGTGACTGGGGCAGCAGATGAGGTCAGAGTAGGGGCACAATGACATTCGGAGGGGGGCAAAAATGGGAGGCCACAGGGGGGCAAAAATGCAGAGGTGGAGGTGACGGTGGCAGAGCAGTGGTCGGGCGTGGCACAATGACATTCTGGAGGTGGCAAAACGTAGGGGCCACAGGTGCACAATGACAGGAGTGGAGATGACGGCGGCAGGGCAACAATGAGGTAAAGAGGTGGCACAATGACACAGTGGGATGTAAGCACAGCAACAGCAGAGAGTATGAGGTCAGAGAGGGGCCAAAATAAACAAGTGGGTGCACGGCAAAAAGAAAAGCAGCAGCAGCATGAGGTAAAAGTGGCAAAATGACAGGTGTGAAGGTGGGTGGAAATACCGTCCCTGGAAAAAGATGGTTGGTGGCAGGGGAAAAACTGTCGCGTGTGGGGCATCAGGGGGGTTGGCGGCTCAAAAATAGTGGTGGGGCAGGAAAGTTTAAAAACCTGACTCATTTTTTCACAGTTTGGGTGAGGGTCAGGCTGAGTAGTCTGAGTAAGGCATTGGTGTGGGGAAAACCTGGCCGATCCACGCCTGATTATTTGCAAAGGTAGTCTTTCCCAATTTTCCCTGGGGAAATAACGGGTTCTTTGGGGGGTAAGATGGCCCCGCCGCCTGAACACCCGCTCTGATGCCACATCGGGCCGGGCGGGGACATTTTCTCCACTGCAAACTCAGAAAGTTGGGCCCCAAAACATCCAGTTTGGGCTGCCAGTAGTCCGCGGGTCTTCTAACTCGGGTAGTAGGTGCTGTCCAAGTAGGCCACCCCCTGTTGATTCAGGGTTGCCCCGGGTCCTGTGCTGCTGCTGGTGACTCCTCCTACTAGGCGGGTGAAGGAAGTGTTCAGTGACCCCCGACTTAGGTTGTTTGATGGAGCTGGTACTGCTCCATCCCCCCCCCCCCCTTCCCCACCCCCCCCCCTGGCGTAGTAAGTGACGCTGAAGAACCCCCCGGTCAGACCTGTCAGAGGAGGGACGTTTGCCGCACATAGGCAGGGCCCAAAACTGCTACGGGGTTTTCCCTTTCGTTTTGGTTTGCCCCCCTTAAATTTTGTGGGGGAAAAAGGCCCCCAATTTTGGACCGGGTAGCGGGGTCCAATGGGTGGAGAGCCAAAAAAGTCACCCCTCTGCCGGAGGCTGATATTCGGTGTAAAAGCCAGGCAAATCAGCTGTGGACCCCATCTGTCAAGTGATCGAGGGACTCCCTGCCTCCTCCCCCTTATACTGCACGGTGCTTGAGGGTCATCTGCCTCGTTTCCTAATCCCCCATCTACTCCCCCAGCTGCTCCTGCCCCTCCTCTCTTGTCACTGGGTAGAAAACCCCATCATTTCACCAGACAATGCTTCTGCTCCAATGTCCCCCTCCCCCCATTTCAGTCCCCACCGGACTCATGTGGCCGCGAGATGTGTGCCACGTCTCCACCCCCTGCCCAGACAGATTTTTCAGCTTTCTGTTAGGAATGAAAACAGGGGAATGCGTTATTCACCCCTAGTCCTGGCTATGACGTGGCCTCCTGAAGGGGCCTCAAAAAACGGGGTGTCAGCTGAGCGCCACTGACTGACAAAAAAGTTACACGGGGAGTACTCCTGTCTCCCCTGGATCATCAAAAAATTTTAGGCCTTTTTCGTTCATACAGCCCGTTTTGTGCAGGCTGGAAATTTCCCAAAGGGTGGAAACATTGTTATCGGTTGTTGGGGGGGGCCGTTTGCCGCTGCAACTCGAGGAGGGTGTTCCGGCTTTGTACGAATGGTAAAGGCATGCACTTTTTCCTGGCATTTTCAGTTTCTAAAGATCGGGGAAGATTCAAAACCTTTTCACACCCAAGATTGAACACACGCGCCATGCAGGGCGCATGGACCATCCCCCCTCAGGAGCGGGCCCCATGTTACTCCATTGTCCGTCACAGGGTTTCCCGATTTGCAGTTGGCGTGGAGGAAAGCCACACATCGATTTCTTGCGCATGACGCGGGCAGTTCTCCCTGTGGGGGGACTTGTTGCCGAGGAAACCCGGTGTGAACTATGTGCCCCGTTTTGGCCCTAACTTTGGGGAAATGATGGGCGTACTTGGGGAGGCGGGAGGTGGTGGTGGGGGTGGAGGAGGGGGAGGCGGCTTTGGGCGCAGGAGCGCAGCTTGAAAGTGGAGGAAAAAGCCCCTTCTTCCAAGTTGTTGGTTGCCTGGGCGGGAAGCACTTTTACCAGTGGGCCTAAAGGAATGTACGGGCCCCTGACTGTAGTTACAGTCCAGAGCCCGCGCTGCCGTTTACTTGGAAAAAACCCATAAGCTCAAGGGCTGGCCCACTTCTGTTTACTATTTATGAAATGCTGGACTGCCTTTTTGGGAAAAAAAATTTGGCTTGGGGAAAAATCTCATCTCGGTCGGCACAAGCCCTTAGTTTCTGAAAGGGCAGAGTCCCCTTTTGGAAGGGAGGGGGCGCGTAAACAACTGGCAGGAGCACGGTCAGCTTTTGCACCTTAGGATGGTTGGAGTATATGTTGTCTCTTTGCAATCGCCTCGCTGAACGACTGCTGGCGCCCTGAGTAGCGAGGGAGGAGATTGGACCCGGAGATGATGGCAAAGAGAAAAAAGCTCCCCTTTTGCAGAGGGGTGGGCCTTGATGGCTGCAATGGCATGCATGACGGGGGCTGCTGGCTTTGCTGCGGCAGCAGGTGGACCCCCACACCCGGTGTTTTTTCCAAGACCGGATGGTGACGCTGCATGGTTTACGCGGGCCGTGGTTTCCAACGTTAGCTCCTGGCCCGCTTCCTTTCTGCCCCCCTTTCATTACCCATATTCGGCTCCCCGGTGTCTTAGCAAAGAAAATGCACCCACCGAGTATGGTTTTTTCGCCAACGCTCCCATGAGTGCTCTACCACCGCTGCCTCGCTGAGCCCCTGTGCCGCTACTTTCTTGGGGCCCCGGGAAGCAGGTTTTTTACCCCCGGGGCCCCTTGGGTCCCGACCCACACTGCTGTACTCTCTGACTCACGGCCACACAATCCACTTGCTGGGTGCGCCGCTGCCCGACGCGGGAAGAGGACGCCCTCTTTCCTGATGATGATGAAGCCCCTTTCCTCACCGGTCCCGTTTCGGTCGGCTACATCTCATCTATTTGGTTTCATCATCACTGCTGTCCCCATCACCGGATTTGGTATGAGTGGTGACCCCTAAACATGACCTCCCATGCCCCTTCAACATCTATATTTGCCGCCTACTGCAAGAAGCAGGGGATTTTGGCCCCCCTTTTTTTCGTGCCAAGTAGCTGTGACTTGGGGGGGGGGGGTCCTCAAATTGTTACTTGTTTTATGTAGACTGAGCCCCGACCCATAGTAGATCTCTGGTGAGGGAACCGGATGGGACAGAGGCGGGTTTGGGGGCAGGTGAGGGCCCTGACCGCTCCCCGGGGCCCTGCAACTAAGGGTTGTTCTGACGTTCGCAAGATTTGGTGGGTTATCAGATATCTCTGGAAAGAAGTGGGTTATTAGTCAGCCAATCAAGAACCCTTGGGTTGCTTGTCAGCACACGGCGTAGAGGACAGGGCAGTTTTGGCCTCACGAGTGACACTTGCTGCGACGTCCCCTTGCTTGCTGCGACCCGGGGGTGGAATGTTTGTGCCCCTTTATGCGGTGAAGACCTGGCATCTCTGTTTACATACGTTTGTTCTAAAATGTACAGACACTGTTGATGAAGATATCTGTATATGATAAAACACACCTGTATTTTACTCCAAAAAGAACCCACTAAGTCTTGGGTAACCCTTGGATATAAATTGCGCTCACAAATGGGAGGAAAAATTGCTTGATGTGCCCTTTAAAAACTCTGTGTATTTTTGAATATAAAAAACACAAAAAAAGGGTTAAAAAACCTTCGGATAAGAAAAATTCTAAGAAAAATCTTCTGTGTCGGTGAAAACAAAGTTTCTTTTACTGAGTAATGAGAAAAATCTTTGTTAAGCCCCGGTGTAAATTGGCAAAAAAATTGAGCAGCCCCAAAAAATACAGCTTTGTAGCGTGTTACAATGGCATGTATTTTACGTACACAACAAGGGAAAAACTTGTAATTAAACCCTTTGCTTGTGAATTATGCTACAGGAAAATGTATTTTTTGGCGGTGAAAAAAAAGTTTTCTTTTATCACCAGCAGCAGAACAAAGCTTAATTAACCCCCCGGATGTAAATTGCGCAAAGAATGGAACCAAAAAAATCGAGCTTTGTAGCGTGTTACAAGCGGTTTTTTATGCTACCAAAAAGGAAAACTTGAATTAACCTTCGTTGTGAATTATGCTACAGGAAAAATGTATTTTTTGGCGGTGAAAATTTAAAAGTTTTCTTTTAGTACCCCCAGCAGAAACAACGCTTTAATTAAACCCTGGATGTAAATTGCGCAAAAGAATTTTAGCAAAAAGAAAAATACAAGCTTTGTAGCGTGTTACAAAAGGGTGTTTTTTACGTAACAACAAAAGGAAAAAATGTAATTTTAACCCTTACTTGTGAATTTGCTCCCGGAAAAAAGTATTTTTTGGCGGTGAAATAAACGTTTTCTTTTATCACCCCAAACAGCAGAACAACGCTTAAAAACCCTTTGGGTGTAAATTGCGTAAAATAATTGGCAAAACCAAAAACTACGAGCTTTGTAGCGTGTTGCAATGGCGTGTTTTTTTTGTAACAACAAAAAAGGGAAAAATTGTAATTAAACCCTTTATTGTGATTTGCTACAGGTAAAATGTATTTTTTGGCGGTGAAATAAAAATTTTCTTTTTTGTCCCACCCGCCGAAAAAAAGTTAATTAACCCCCCGGTGTAAATTGCGCGAAAGAATTGAGCAGAAAAATGAAGTGGTTTTGTATTTTAAAAAAACTTGTTTCTTTAAAAAGAATACAAGGAACAGGCTTAGATCACCTTGGAATTTTAATGTGCCTGGGGGAGCAGATAGCTTTTTTAAAATGTATAGCAGGTGCATGGAGAAACCCCGGATTCAGATCCAATACCCCACAAATCAGAAAAAAGGAAGTTAAGGAAGCAGTCTCTGAGAAAGCTGAGACCCCCACAAAAATCGCTGTTAAAAATTTTAGTTCTTCGTAAAAACTATCGTTTCACAATCAGCCGCAGCAGCGGGAAAATTGTTAGTATTTAGTATCTTAAGAGCCGCGACAGCCCTTCCCTAATTGTCAGTGAGGGGGGCGGTATGAGCTCCCCGCGTTTTCGCCCGGACTTATATAGTGCCCCCGGGGGACGTCCAGAATCCGCCCCGGTCTTGATTGGGTTTTCTTGCCTGTCTGCAGGCTATGCCCTTCTTCCCCCCGGTTTTGCCCCATGAAGCCATTTTGCTCGCAGCCATTTTATCAATCAAAAGCACACTTCGTTCACACGAAGTACCCCAAAGTTCGACTTCATTCCGAACTGAAGTTTTCCTGAAATTCTAAACGAATTCCATTTCGTTAGAATCAATTCGCCCATCTCCAGTCATAATCTCATGAGTGAGTTATGGAACATGGATTATGACAAAAAGTTGTTTTATGTATAATTATCCCCATTGTTTTTATTCCATTTGCTCATCTACCTACTGGTTTGGAAACCAATAGTCTGCTCCCTATACATCCTTCTCACACCTTAATTGGCATTTCTGTGTTAATTTAAGTAATTACCAAAATGACCTATTGGAACTGCACATGCTAAATATCCCTCTTTCAGGGTCCATGATTTGAGGTAGGCTTACAAAAACATAAAACAGATATGATACATAGTGCATCATTTATAAACAGAACAATTAAACCAATCAAATAAAAAATTAAATCCTATAAAACATATGATAAATGACATAAAATATTTATAAACAGAACAATTAAACACACCAAATTAGTTCCCAGAACTGTTTTTCTCACACTCACTCACATATCGATTAGCTTGCCTTTTTTACAATTATTCTTTGCCCGTTTTATGTTTACTGTTTGCTTCTTCCAAACGGGGATGTCAACATTGCTGCCACTGAATGATTGCAGCAGTCATGTACCACTGCTTGGGATAACGATTTAGAAGCTATCTGCCAATCAGCAGCTGCAGCAGTGATGTTCCTGTTTTGAAGAAGCAAGAAGAAAGACTAGCAGAAAGGGGAGAACAGCACAGCACTGGATTGAAGGTTAGAGGAGAAGCAAGTATAACTTTTCTTTAATGTTAAATTGGCGGAAGTAAAAATAAAAAAGTGGAAAATCTGTTTAAACTGCATTGTTGACAGATGAGATGGCCAGAGGAATTTTTATTTTGTTTGTGGTTTATGGCAATTTTATAGCTTTAATACATGGCTTTTGAGTGTCATTAATAAAAATTATTTGTCTACAATAAAATATAAATTATCATGTCAGACGTGTGCTAGGAAACTAAGGAGCAGAGCCCACATTATAACTGGTGGGTGTGGGCTGTATCCTATGACTAACACTCATCGTCAGCAGCACCTTTTCTGAGAAATTATGTCATTCGAAAGAAGGAGGTGGCTCCCCATCACCTGATCACCAACCCGCATTTACTAACGAAAGTACAGGGTTCCCTTTAGTTGTCATAGCTGCCGTGGGCTTGATGAAGGCCACTAGGCCTTCCATGGCAGTATAACTATAATATAACTAATATACCTTGCACCTGAAGGTATACCATGTTAAGTATTCAGTGTACAGCTTGTATAACAGTGTAAATTTGGTGTGCCCTCAAAATAAATCAACACACAGCCATCAATGTCTAAACCACTGGTAACAAAAGTGAGTACGGTGCTAAGTAAATATGGACAAATTGTGCTTAATTTGCCATTTGCCCATCGTGGTGTCATGTGACTCGTTGGTGTTACAAGGTCCAATGTGTGAATAGGGAGCAGGTGTGTTAAATTGGTGTTATCACTCTTACACTCTCTCATACTGGTCACTGGAAGTTCAACCTGGCACCTCATGACAAAGAACTCTCGGAGGATAATTGATCAAATAATTGATGGTCTACATAAAGATTGCCTATAATAAGATTGCCAACACTCTGAAACTGAGCTGCAGCATGGTGTCCAAGACCATACAACAACAACAAGACAAGTTCCACTCACAACAGGCCTCGCCATGGTCAACCACAGAAGTTAAAAGCACATGCTTAAGGTCTTATCTATAGTTTATCTTTACAAAATAGACATATGAGTGCTTCCTGCATTGCTGCAGAGGTTAAAGGGGTGGGGGGTCATCCTGTCAGTGCTCAGACCATACGCCGCACACTGCATCAAATTGGTCTGCAAAGCTTTCAACCAAGAAGGAAGTCACTGCGAAAGACAATGCTCAAGAAAGCCCACAATCAGTTTGCTGAAGACAAGCATACTAAGGAAATGGACTACTGGAACGATGTCTGATGAGACCAAACTGATCTGGGTCAGATGGTGTCAAGGGTGTGTGGTGGCAGCCAGGTGAGGAGTACAAATACAAGTGTGTCTTGCCTACATCCAAGCATGGTGGTGGGAGTGTCATGTTTTGGGGCTGCATGAGTGCTGCCAACTGTGGGGAGCTACAGTTCATTGAGGGAAACATGATTGACAACATGTACTGTGACATACTGAAGCAGAGCATGATCCCTTCCCTTCTGAGCCACAGAGTAGTGTTCCCACGTGAAAATAACCCTAAACACACCTCCAAGATTACCACGGCATTGCTAAAGAAAATAAGGGTAACGATGCTGGACTTGCCAAGTGTGTCTCCAGACCTAAACCCTATTGATCATCTGTGGGGCATCTCCAAATGGAAGGTGGAGGAGCATAAGGTCTCTAACAACCACCAGTTCCATGATGTCTTCATGTAGGAGTGGAAGAAGATCCCAGTCACTGCAACCTGTAAAACTCTAGTGAACTCCATGTCCAAGAGAACTAAGGCAGTGCTGGAAAATAATGGTGGTCCCGAAAAATATTGACACTTTGGCCACAATTTGTCCATTTTCACTTAGGGATATACTCACTTTTGTTGCCAGCGATTTAGTCATTGATGGCTGTGTGTTGTGTTCTTTTGAAGGCACAACAAATTTCCAGTTACACAAGCTGTAAACTGACTACTAACTGTCTCAAAGTGGGATATCTCCAGTATTGTCGCATGAAAAAATATAGTACAATATTTACAATTTGTGAGGGGTAATATATATTGTAAGGAGGCTCAAGGAGTCATTGTGGACTACAGATATGTTTCACCCGATGAAGTAGCACCAGCAGTTTTTATGATGACAACCCTAGGTTACTGTCACCCTGGCAGTTTTAATATGGCTGTTGATATCAGTCATTCCAGGCAGGTTCTTTACTGGAGAAGTCTAAGTGCTGGGTGGGATGATTGCTCCCATGTATCCAAACTAGTTTTACCTGGCTTAAATTAAGCCTGCTCAGTTAGGCCATGTTCACACGGCTTAAAATGGGCCGTATTTCGGTCCGTAATTACGCGCCGGAGTGCGCAAATTACGGGCTGAAAACGGCCCAGTCATTACGGTAATCCACAGCTCTCATAGAGAACTGAGGATTACGTCTCCTCTCCCTGCTCGGCGAATCCGCCGCGGGGGGAGATAATTGACATGTGAATTACCAGCGGCATATACGCGCCGCTGGTAATGCAAGTCTAAGGTGCCGGCCCCCCGCACCCTCCCCTGCTCCTGCCCCGCCCCCGTCCACACGGCGTAACTGCGGGGCGTAATTACAACCCACAGTTAAGCCGTGTGAACATAGCATTAGGTGGAGGAGGAAGGGTTTGTGTTTGGCTGCCAAGAGTGAATTGGAGCAACAAACAGCTGGAGACAGAGGCTCTATCTTCTCCAGACTGAAAAGAGACAATATATCGGGCTTTGTGAAAACTGTGAGTGGTACTGCTCAGTAGGTCAGGACCACTGATAAAGAGGGTTTCTCTATATGTTAGTTAGCATCTAGGCAGCCTAGGATTTATGTTATTACATTTCTTTCATCGCTGTTTACACACGGACTGGAAATTTATGTTGCGGCTGAAGACAAGCTATTTGGTTTATGTTTATGGCCAAATAAATTTCAAATCTGCTAAACAGATGCTGAAAAAATCTATCTCTCCAATACCTTTGTGCTAATCCCTTACAATATATAGTATAGTAAATATGTGAGTTATATTTTCATTTATCGAGATTATATGCTCAAGTTCTCTTGTGGAACTAAGCGTAAATGTAAACAATAGAGAAAAAAGGCTTTATATAAAACTTTAAAAAAAAGTCTAAAAAATTTAAAATAACTAAATTAATAGAAACATAGTTGGTATTATTGCCTCCATAAGAGATCTGTTTAAGACATAATTTTGATCCTGCATGGTGAAATTATTATTATTATTTTATTTTTAAAGTAAAATTATGGGATTGTTGTCACCCTGAGGCCTAGAATTAAAATTAAAACTGTACCAAATAAAAACTACAGCTTGCCCTGAAAAAAAAGTGAGTCCTACTCCATTGAAAGAACAAGAAAAAAGATTTGGGTTTTAGAATATGGTGATGCAAAACAATGTTTTTGATTTTGTTTATTCCTTGTTGTTTCTCAATAAATTGTGTAATAATGCAATGCAACGGTATTATTTAAAAATTATGACTTGTCTCGCAAAACATATCTCTCATGTAGCATAAAAAGTTATGACTCTTGAAAGATGAAGAGACAAACAGTAAATTAAAAAATTCCTTTACAGTGCCTGTTTAGGAGTGAAGGTGTATAGACAAAAAAATTGAAAGACCTCTGAGCTTTACTGAACCCAACAGCCCCTTCTTTCTCGACAGTGTTTAGGGTCTCTGTGTAAGGATAAGGCTCCTTTTCTGAAAAGGCTGATGTAACCAATCATTCCTTCCCTACCCCCACAGTTTACAAAGGGACAACCCAGAGCCATTAGACAGGACAAAAGAATAATTATTTACAAAGTTGAAGACCTTCATGTGGTTGGTAGGGGACAGCATCAAACTCTGTAGGTGTGATGACCACCAGCCCGTTTAGTACCTGTGGATTTTGCTAAATATAATATGCAGAATAATTCACTATAAAAGGATTTAATTGCTGATTCACACTTGCCCATTTTAGTAAAAAAAAAAAAAAACACTCAAAAAATCTGCAATGCAGCTGTGGCACAAATGGATGTAGTTTATATCATGGAAAATTCCAATGGTATGTGGAATAAAATGTGTTACTGTTTTCTGCTGCTTTGAACAAATCCTTCAGGTGTGAACATACCCTAGTGGCATATAATCAGTTTGTCATTAAAGTAAATTTTCCCAGAAACACTGATTACCTATCCACAGAATAACTATCTGATCGCTGCCCCTACATTGTAAGGCTAGGTCTACATGGGATTCGACAAAAAACTGAAAACCAAATCCTAAGACCATTCATAAAGCTGAGTTTTTAGTCCAGTGCCTGTCATAAACAGATCAAAAACCAACTGTTTTTTGGCTTGTTTTGTGTTTTTGGCATTTTTTTGCACATTTTTTGCAGAAATGCACAATAATTCCTGTGGATTTCTGCTAAAAAAGCACAATACAATGAAACAAAAAAACATACATCGGTTTGCATAGATTTCAATAGTACATGTTACAAAAAAACCAATGGGAGCAGAAATGAGCTGAAAAAAAAACATTCTGTGGAGACTAAAGAACATTTTTTCTATTTCAGTCTATGGGATCTGTTTTCAGTCATTTTTTTCAGCAGTTTCAGAAAACCAAAAATGCTGAAAAAACAACTGAAAATGTGTGCAGTGCAGACATAGCCTAATCCTCACTAGTCACAAGATCAATTCTTGGATAAATGAATAGTGTTGTTCCTAGAAAAAACTCTTGGGTTTGAACTCTCTGGTTCAAACCCAAAATCCACTTCCTTGGCTTTTAGTTAAATGAGTTATAATTTTTTGGTTCTAAAGTCAAATTTCCAGTGTTCCAAGGATGGGGATGAATATAGTTATGTGCTTGACCAGTCTGAGGATTCCTTCAAGATTAACCTTGCTTCAATATATAGGACATCACTATTTTTTCACATATATGTCTGTGTGGTGCATAATTGCTTTTTCTCTATAGAAAAATAAAGGATTCTGATTTTAGAAGACTATTGGAAAACCATGCTGCATTCTTTCTGCACAAACTGTCAAGCAATTGATTTGTATTTAATAGACTGACATTGTCCTTGAAAATAATCACTAGAGAAATCTTTATAGTGGTTGTCTTTATAGAAAGAGCCAGCAAGATGTTATCATGTGTTTAGTCAAAGGTTTATGATACAATATTCAAGAAATGAAAATAGTTTTCTCTAAATTGCTTTTTATCAAAATTCCCCAGCAAAATAAAATATTGATTTGTTTAATAAAATGCACTGGGCAGAGAAGACAAACAACGAGTCATTGTACACATCTTCTTGTACTGTAATATGACTGTTAAAGCATGCATTGCAAGTAAAGTCACTTTCAAGAATGAAATAAGCAGAAAATACCACTTTCAGTTTAATTCTATTTACTAAGATTTTAAATGGAACAATTTGCTGAAAGGTATGGGCGGTATGTGCAGATCTAAGGAGTGTCTTGTAGGAAATTACCTGCCTTCTTCTTAGGAACACTGTTGCATTAGGTTATCTCTGGAATTATACAGCTCAGGCAACTCAAACTCTCAAAGGAGAAATGTAATCAGCAATTTAACCCCTTAAAGACCAAGCAATTGTTTTCATTTTGTGCATCATCACAATACATGAGCTATGACTTTTTTATTTTTTTGTCGAGCTATATAAGGTAATTCCACCACTGTTGTTTTGAATTTGAAATTTAAGCCATTCATTATATGGTAAACATATTGTTATCATTTTGTTCTATGGGTCAGTACCATTATAGAAATAGCATGATTATAGTTTTTTTTTAATTTTTCTTCCCTTTTGCTCCACAAAAATACTTTTTGATTCATTTAATTTAATTAGGTTATATGTCTTCATATTCCACGACCTATAACCTGTTTTATGCAGGATGACTTTTAGTTCTTATTGGTACCATTTTTGGATACATAAGACTTCTTAAGTGCTTTCTATTATGGTTATCGTAATGGCTGCAGCAATACTAATTATTTCTATTTTTTGTTCTTTTTTTATTTTTAATTCTTTTTATTTTCTATAGATAGAGATTTTGCGCGACATGCATGAATCCTTTCGCAGACAGACCAGTTCTAAATAGCTTAAAGACAGTGTAGAACGCGCCATAATGTATGAACCTGTTCTCCTGCATTTCATACATACAGGCGCAGTCTAGTGCCAATGTGACAGGTCAGGCTCAGACAGACCACCTTTAACTTGGTCTGGTTGTTCTAACTGTTCTGCACCTAGATTTGGCATCAAAGAATCATAAAAGTGTCTACTTCTAAGAATGTGGTGCGACACACCCCCAGAACGCTCCCAAACTTTGGCGCACTAAAAAGTGTCTTTGGTGCAATACAAAGGCACTTATCGCGGCAAAGTTTGGACTGCACCTGTTCAAACATTCTTTCTCTAGCTCAAAGTACAGCAGAAAACTTGCGCAGCCCCGTTCATACATGTCGCCTATAGTTACGGAAAAATGGGAATTTCTATTTTTTTATTTTGTTTTTAATTAGATTGTTTATTTATGTTTTTCATAAACTTTTTTTAAGGAACCTTAAACATGCAATCATTTGATTGTTCATATAATACATGACATTACTTATGTAATGCTGGGCATCCTCGTGGACCATACCACTGGCAGGGTCTAAAAGGCATACACAGAAGGCATACCTGGGAGCCTTAAATAATCCCTGTCTACCATGTAAAACCATCAGCTCTATGGGAACAAAAGGCGTGGGGTGCCAATGGGGTGAGAAAGGGAACCACCTCCCTCTAAAACAACTTAGATGTAACAGTCACTATTCACTGTAGAATGTAAGGGGTTAAACATATCTGATCTGAGATAACTCCAGTCCAAAACATTATATCAGGGTCCTGGCTGTCATCAAATACATGAGCCTCTGCTCCATCCAACACAGGGCACTGATGCCAGCTCATTGTTGCCCAACTGACAAAAGACATATTGTGGTCTTTAAGGGGATAATGGGCTGCTTCTTTGCTCCTTTCTATGCATTAGAGTGTGAATTTTATACTGTAGTTCTGCTTTTTTATAATGTTTGCAATGTATAAGAACAAGCCTACCACAAGGTCACTAGAATGTCATCACAGTAAAGAAGATTTCCCTAACAGTAAAGGTGGTGTATATAGTAAAAGGGAAAACACATAGAAAAGATCAAAATGGCCACTGCATTATGGTGTCAGGTTTTTCCGTCCAGCACAAATCTGGTGTTTGTTTCTGCCTTAAAACCTATTCTTTAACCTTTGGTCCAATACCCATGACTCTTGTTTGTTAACAATGCAGTTTTTCTCAAAAGGAGAATCTTATAAAAGTTTTAATAACCATTATCAAAGGAGATGGATCCCTTCTCTTCCAAGACTCCATCAGAGTTGCATGATCTGTATCCACGTTATATATGCCATTGAGCTATGGTAAATCGATAGGAACTATAAGGAACTAAACAAGTGAAAAAGTGATAGTAGATCAAGTCATTTACAATTTAATTTCAGAAGGTCTGCTTTATTTCACTGTTTTGCTTGAAACCAAATTCAGCTTCGCCTCCACTGTATTTGGCTAATGTGTATCCAAAGGACATTGTATCACTTGTGTCAAATTCCTGCTCAGCAAAAATACATATTGTAACTATCTAATGAAATGCAACATGTCTTCTAATAGGGGTATCATAGGAAACAGCTATTAAAGCAATTCTCTGATCTTTAAAAGAATGAAAGCAGAAGATGTTTATAGTGCAGCTTATTGCGCATGTATAGTATTCTGCTTAAAGAGGATCTGTGGCAACTCCTGACATGTCTTTTACAGAGAATAGTTGTGATTTCTCTAGAATTACAATTCTGGAGTATCTTTCCTTAAATCTCTGTTTGGTTAGACCGTTATTCTTTATAGAAATTTGTTAGATGGGTGTTAGCTATGGGGTTGCACCCCTGTACAGTCTAACATTGTCCAATCAGCACCAAAAGTGTCAGTATTTGCAGGAACACTTCCTTCTGAAAACTGGAATGGTCACACCCATCTAGCTAATTTAGAACTATACTTCTAGAAGGAATAACAGAGAAACAGCACAACAGAAAGTACGGTACTAAGAATAAAGACTCCAGGATTGTTATTTCATGGAGAAATATATACTAAAACAGACATGCCAGGAGATGTCACTGGTCCTTTTTAATGTGCACCCCCATTTTGCTTAGACTGGCTACTTCCAATGATTATTTAACTTCAATCAAGCATATATTTTGGAAGCTGACTTGTGAAGTGGACTATTGACACCTAAAATGTCCTTAGTGGTAGTTTCAGTTACAGATATTTTCCAGTTGCCATATCAATTTCAGCTGATTTATATGTGAAAAATTAATTCTATATTGTATGTGTTGAGCATCAGACAAAGCTATGTGATTATTATGTATTACATCATGTCTATTGTGACAACAGGTTTTAGAGCTGGCTTAGTAGCACTCGCATTTATGTGTTTTCTTCCTTTTGCTTTAATTCTTTGTTGTAATGCTAGAATGTTAAGCCAGTGCCGGTTGAACATGAGAACCTAGGCAATTTGCGTTGTAGCAATGGCATGAGAAGTGCTGGACCAACATATGGGACATTGGCGCAAGTCAACAGTACAAATTTCAGGGTAAACTATGTGTGTAATGGATCTGTGAAAATCCAAGATAAATGGATGAAGGTTTTAGCTGGTCATAGCCTTCATTGATTTCCATATGTGCCTGCTTGTAGCTTCAAGGTACCTATCCTGTTAAGCTCTTCATAACTTCTGGATATGGGATGGAACCCCACTCACTACAAATGACCCAAACTACCATAAATATAGTGTATATACACTGTTGAATAAATATACCACACATAATCTTTGGTGTTAAATGACCACAGCTTTATTCAAAACTGCATGATTACCACAATCACAGTAAGGAGTCAGGTGCAGGTACGTATTTGGTTTCATGGATACCGTGAGATCCCCAGCTGCCTGCCATACAGCAACTGGCAAGACAGCAATCAAGGGGTGGCATGTTCAAGGGGCATGACATTCCAGCAAATCCAGTCCACTTCCAGGGCACCAATGACCCAAACAAAGATCCTCACTCCATAGCCAAGCCGCCCCTGAAGACCATTACCCCATCTTTCAGGATGGCCTCCAAAGCTCAGCCTGTCTACCACCACCACCACCATTAAGTTTAACAGCTTCTATTAGTTAAAATTGGTCCACCATAACTCAACTCCTCACCAAGCTAACCAGTATTCTTAATGATGGAAATGTCTTCAACAGTACTGGATTAACTTTATGCCAGTAATAAAAATTTTTAAACAACTGCATAAATTAGTTACCGTATATACTCGAGTATAAGCCGAGTCTTTCAGCCCAAAAAATGAGCTGAAAAACTCTACCTCGGCTTATACTCGAGTCACGTCGCGCTCGGGCGCGGGCGATGGCCCGAGTGCCGACAGGGACGCTTCAGTTATATGCGATCCTCAGGGAGCGCATATAACTGAAGGCCCCGAGTGAGCGCACAGTGTCCGGGCGCTGCGCTGGCCCGGGCATTGTCCGCGATCCCTTCACCTATATGCGACTCCTCCGGAGCGCACAAAAGGTGAAGGGATACCACTGCTGGGCACAGAGCGGAGCGCTCCGTGCCCCGCAGTGGTCTCCAGGCGGCCGCAAGCAGACCCCGCAGCGCCCGCAGTTCGGCAAGGCAGCGTGTGTCATCACGCTGCGTGCGCGGCCTGATGACGTCACCCGCCTGTGCCGGAGAAGATGCGGGAATCGCGCGGGAGGCCGGAGCAGCGAGGAGGCGGAGGGGCGAGGGAGACGGAGCAGCGGGGAGCCAGGTAAGTGATTGTTTTTGATTTTTTTAAACTGCCTATGCCTGCCTACAGCTGCCTTCCCTGCCAACACCCGGGGCCCTATACCTGCCTACAGCTGGCCCAATTACCTGCCTACAGCTGCCTATACCTGCCCTATACCTGCCTACAGCTCCCTTTAATACCTGCCACCTGCATACCTCCTATACCTGCCTACAGCCGGCCTATACCTGCCTACAGCTGCCTATACCTGCTACAGCTGGCCCTAATACCTGCCTACAGCGGCCCTATACCTGCCCTATACCTGCTACAGCCAGCCCTATACCTGCCTACAGCTGCCTATACCTGCCCTACACCTGCCTACAGTGGCTCTATACCTTCCTACAGATGCCTATACCTGCCTACAGCCAGCCCTATACCTACCCTACACTGCCTAAAACCTGCCTACAGCCGGCCTATACGCCCTATACCTGCCTACAGCTGGCCCTATACCTGCCTCACCTGCCCTAACCTGCCTGGACCCATATACTGCCATACCTGCTTATGGGGCCATATCCCTTTGCCTATTACCTGCGAAAGGGGCCAAATACCTGCCGATAATCTGCTTATGGGGGACATATAACTGCCTATTACATGCCTATGGGGCCTTATACGTGCCATTTGGTACTTATAGCTGCCTATTCCTGCATTTAGGGCCATATATCCGCCTATAATGCCTATGGGGACATTAAACTGCCTATGTAATTTTTTGGTATCCATTTTTTATTTTTAAAATTTACAAGTAGCCGCTGCATTTTCTACCCTAGGCTTATACTCGAGTCAATAAGTTTTCCCGTTTTTGGGGGCAAAAGTAGGTGCCTCGGCTTATACTCGGGTCGGCTTATACTCGAGTATATACGGTATACATTAAAGGGGGGAAAACCATAATCAACTAAAAGTTTCCCAGCCTCGCTATCCACAACCCCTGCTAAATGTTTTGTAGTCACTTGAGAGTTAAATTTACATCCCAAAACTTTCCTAGACATATCATTACCCATTAAAACATTAATACCATATTTCCATATTACTCATATGGTGTTATTCATATACCGTAAACCACTAAGTGCACACCACAATTAACCACAGTGATAATGTAATAATACCATATACTTCATATTCTCACCATATATTGATAAATCTGAATGAAGTTTATTGATCACTAAATTTCCTTTTGAACCAACCACAAATCCCACAAGCCACAGGCCTCTAGGAAATTAGCTACAATGGCACATCCAGGGTATTGAAATTAGAAAAAAACAATATACAATGATGGTTGTTGATAATGAAATTTTTCTCGAACAAGCGGCATATACCACAAACCACTAGTTGCAAACCAAATTAGCTACAGTGGCATATCCAAAATTTTGCCTTTCGAAAACCAGTATATTAGAGTTGTTGATAACCAAATTCTTCCTCAACAGCCAGCAGACCACCAACCACTAGCCACAAACCAAATAAGCAACAGTGGTGCCATCTGAGTAATCCACTCAGATAAACAAGAATAAAATAATGATTGTGGACAACTGAATTGTTCTTGAAACAGCTTGTAGATACCATAAACCGCTAACTGCAGACCAAATTAGCTACAGTGGTACATCCTAGGTAATGCAATTAGAAAACCAGTGTAAAGTGATAGTTGTTGATAACCAATAAATTCTCCATCAACAGCCAGCAGACACCACAAACCACTAACCGCAAACCAAATTAACTATGTGGTGTCACCCAGGTATTGCCATTGAGAAAAAACAGTGTAATAATAAGGTTACCAATCACCACCATTTTATTATTATTATTATTATTATTATTATTTATTTTTATTCTTTTCTTTTTTTTTTTTTTAAACAGCCGGCAAATACCAATAATTATAAGTTGCAAACCAAATGAGCCAATGGCACAACGTGGTATTACAATTAGGAAAAACAATATAATATCATGGATGTAAACAGTTGTCACTAGCGGTACCAAATCAGCAAAGTTATAGTGATAACACACTATTTTGTGAAATCATCATCCCCAGATTCAGAGAATTCATTAACAAAAGCAGTAGCACGTTTCTGTGTTGAAAACTGCTTAGTCAATCCACATTGCTCCTTAAGTCAGTTAAATCAAATAGGAGAGAAACACTTGCTGGTATCCACAGCCCCACACCATGAATGTCAGGAAAATTTCCAGAATTCACAGCCCCTTTAGGCTATGTTCACACAGCTTAATTGCGGGACATTTTTCGCCCCGCAATTATGCCATGTGTACGTTGGCGGGGTGGTGGAGCGGTAGCCCGCCGGCTCCTTAGACATTCATTATTCTCGACGCGTATACGCCGTAAATAATTGACATATCACTTCTCTCCCCGCTCGCCGTATTGTCCCAGCGGGGAGAGGAGACGTAATCCATAGTTCTACGCGAGAACTGTGGATTACCGTAATGATTGGGACGTATTTCAGCCTGTAATTCGCGCTGTACAGCACAAATTACGGGCTGAAATAAGTCCCAGAATAAGCCGTGTGAACATAGCCTAAGGCTCCATAGAGTTTCTAGCACTCTTGGCTTATTCTCTAGAAGCTGCCTTCATAAAATCTTCCTGCTCCATCTCCCATCAGTAAATGTGTGTGATATGTGAGAGCTGAAATTAACCTAGTCACTTCTAATTCCAGCCTGGGCTACTTACCAGGGGCGTAATTACCGGGGTAGCAGGGGTAGCAGTTGCTCCGGGGCCCCTGCGCTTAGGGGGGCCCTGTGGCAGCTGCTACCACGTCCGCTACCCCGGTAATGCCGCTCCTGGGCCCGCCGGCAGTGAACCTAACAGTTCACTGTGGCGGGCAGGGAGCTGCGGGGCCCGGCGCATTCTGCATCTGAATGCCCGGGCCCTCCGGCCCGAGCGTTCAGAGGCAGCGCTACCCGATCGCTCCGCTCTGCTACTTCCCCGTTCCGGCGCTCTGTGGTCACGTGTGCGCGCGCGGTGACGTCACATCACCGCGCCGCCCGCGCTGAGCGCAGCGGCTGCAGGGAGAGCAGCAGAGCGGAGCAAGCGGCACCTCGGGGGAGCGTGGACCGAGGTGAGTAAGGGATTTCTTATTTTACCTGCCCCCAGCCTGCCTATACAGCCCCCTATACGCCTGCCTGTATACCCCCTATATACATGCCGGCCTATACAGCCCCCTATATGCCTGCCTATACAGCCCCCTATATGCCTGCCTGCCCTATACAGCCCCTATATGCCTGCCTGCCTATAAAGCCCCTATATGCCTGCCTGCCCATACGCCCCTATAATGCCCTGCCTATACAGCCCCCCATGTCCTCCCTGCAAATACACCCCCTATATCCCCTGCCCTCCCTTACAGCCCCCTATATCCCTCCTCCTAACAGCCCCCTATATGCCTGCCTAAACACCCCTTTTGGGGGCCCCCTCCTAACAGCCCCCTATTGCCTGCCTGCCTATACACCCCCCAAAAGTCCCCCTCCCTAACAGCCCCCTATTGCCTGCCTGCCGCCTATACAACCCCATATTCCCCTCCCATACAGCCCCCTATTGCCCTGCCCCTTTTATACAGCCCCCCTAAATGCCGCCTGCCCATACCCCCCCCCTTTACTTCCCTTAATACAGCCCCTATTGCCCCTCCCTGCCTTACAGCCCCCTTATCCGTCCTATACAGCCCCCAATATGCTCCTAAACGCCCCCAAAATGCCTGCCTATACAGCCCTTTTTCCTCCCTATACACCCCCATATGCCGCTTTTACACCCCCATATCCCCTGCCTAACAGCCCCCATTTTCCTGCCTATACAGCCCCACATGCCTCCCGTTCCCCCCACAGCCTGCCTGTCACTTTTTGGGGGCCCCCTTTTTTTAGCTCCTTAAACCCTCCTATATGGCCCCTAAGCCCCTCCCCCTGTTACCTTTGGCTCCCTATAGCCCCTAACCGCCTGCCTTATGGGCCCTTATTGGCTACCTAAACCTTTCCCTATTGGGCCCCATTATCCTACAAACCCCTGCTCCCCTAAATGGACCCCAATAGCCCGGGGCGGGTGCTGGAAAAGTCAGGAAATTCAAGATATTTGTGTCTAAATCTGCGGGGACAAGTGTCGGGAGACTATCATGATGGGGACGGACCGATGCAGAACAAAAAGAAAGCAACGACTGTCAAGAAACGTCACCTGTAGTCACAAGATGTAACTGCACTGAATACTTAATGTCTACAGAGCTGTTACACTGGTGCACCCCTATATGGTCACTGTATGGAGGTAATAACATCTGCAGAGCCTGTGTACATGGGTTTTTACCACTATATGTCCCTGTATGGGGTTATAACAGCTGCAGAGCCTGGTACACTATATATACCCCATATGGCATTATTATTATAATTATTATTATTAAATATTGTTTTTTGTACTGATCATAAAAAGTTAGGGGTATTATTCATCACTATGGTGGTAATTTGGTAGTTTCTGGGGGTATAATCATCCTTATGTAATAGCGTTATTGGGAATTTTTGGTCTTAGTAATGGGAATTTGATTGGGAGCAGTATGATGGTGGAGTTTTGGGAGGTATTGCCCTTTATTATCTAATTATCTAACAGCAGTCCCGGTCTGGGCGTGGTCAGGGAAATGGGCAGGGGGGGGGGGACACCAAAAGTTGCTTTGGGGCCCTGGCTTATCTAGTTACGCCCCGCTACTACTATAGCTGCTTTGAAAATCTTTTTGGGGCCCGCAGATTGGATTACATATGTGTGGGCCCAAGAATCATTGCCACTTTACCAATACTACCCCCCTGGGCAGAGCCCTGAAACCCCAAAAACCCAAGAAAGCTTAGGGCTGATTTCTCCAGCTCCATTGTCCTGCTCAGCAAACCCTTGTATATCATAGACACCTGACATACAGAGTGTTCTAACCCCAGAAACTACTAGGACCCAAAAGGGGGCATGAAATATTACTACATCAGAA
Source organism: Phyllomedusa bahiana (assembly GCA_025379985.1). Lineage (NCBI taxonomy): Eukaryota > Metazoa > Chordata > Amphibia > Anura > Hylidae > Phyllomedusa > Phyllomedusa bahiana. The sequence continues at coordinate 67,643 of JAODAL010013154.1, forward strand.
AACTCAATCATGGGCCCTACCACATCTACATAATCTCAGGCTCTTCACCAGCAATTTATATTCACAAGATATTTCATTCACCCTTTTCCTCCTTTTTGTAACTCCATAAAACAGAAACATATTCAGAAAATAGGGTATTAAACAATCCTCTACCACATGTACCATACTAACTTATTTATATTTATTTATTAATATAAATATTAATTTATTTATTTATAAAATATTATATATGTAATATAATATATAAAATTTATTATATATTATATCGGTAAGTATACCATTGATACTCTTAGCATCACAATCTATAAGTAGACTAGAGGACAATATCTCATAATAGCCCAATAACAACTAAGACCTGCCAGCAGCCACAGTCAACGCCAACATCTGCTGCAAATGTGAACCCCAGTCCTCCAACATATCTGCTGTGTAAAGTGGAGCTGCAGGAGACCACACAACCTGCAGGCAATTAAAGTCAGGCTCTTGAAGTTCATTAGGCATAAAGCCTAGGTTATCCCCAGCAGATATCCTCATGAATACCTTCTGGTAACACTCCACCTCGCTGAGCCATCCCAACCCATATACCCAGCACATGTTCCAGTCACTGTACACATACATCTATACATAAAACTTGATTAAATTATATAAATCTCCAATAATTAGCAATAACCAAGTGCCCCAGCAGACTGGATATGATAACCAATGACAGAAGCCCCATATAATCTCTACACATGGCATACACCATCTTAAGTAACACCTGAAGGTAACCCACAATATGGAGGATGAGCAGTGTAAACAGCAGACATTTGGTAGATGATACCCACAAGGCAACAGAATCAAAATCTAATGACATTTAGAAAAGTGTACAGAATTCCTCTGTGCAGGCCTCACATAGATCAGAGAGGGGACTAGTAATCTGCCCTTCATAGCCTCCACATACTCTGCTAATATGGAGGGATCAGACCATCAGCATGTGCCTGTTCACTGCTAACATAGAGGACTCATAGTAATCACTGTAGAGCCCTGCACACAGCAGCATCTGTATAATATATAACAATTTTAATATACAGGAAAGGAGAATCTGCAAACAGCAGTATCTGGATACAACTCTGGTAACATGCAGGTGTGAAATTTGTGTCCATAAAATACCAGTGTCCATACTGATCCTCCTCTGCATGATGTCCCTTTCTCCTCTCTCATCAGTCCCCATACTGATCTTCCTTTGTATGATGTCCTCTGCCACTCTCTCGCCATTGCCCATATTATATGTCTTCCTACCATGCTTAGCAGAGTAAAATGTGCCCATATCAATTGCCTGTTCTGCCTGTCACACTTCTCCCAATCCCCATCACTCCAGAAAGCTACAGACACCACATGGGGATGATAACACTGTTACTGTATGAAGTATTCACTGTGGCTGCATTGTGTACAGAGCAGCAGGAAGTGGGGCAGATGCATGAAGTGGATGGTGTCTGAGGGGAATACAATCCTATGTGTGTTATCGAAGACACCCACTAACATCTTCTTATTACAGTACACCCTGCACTAGTCCATGATGTGCTCAGTGCTATGTATTGATGCCAGTATAGTAATTCCCTGATCCCGTACAGAAATTTATTTCATTCCAATCTGGTGAGAGTAAGAGTATGAGGCAATTAAACAGGAAGTTATTTAACTTCAAAAACTCCATCCTCCCAATTGTATAATGACCTTCACTTAGACACTCCTCTCCCTCTAAAAGGGGAATCACCCCAGCATAAAACCCAATTACATATATACAATAATTACTAAGCATTCAAGGTCCCCCTCCCACAGTCATGTACCCTTTCGTCTACTTCTTCGGGGTTTCATTCTAATCTAACTACTGCCAATTTTTAGTAGGTATACTAGGTAAACTTGTGAACTATCTCACTCTTTTTTATAAGTATGAAGATAAGTCATTACATTAATTAGAATGCACTGTCATGGAATGGATTGTATATAGTAAGTGGTAATAAGGTGTAGCTATGCAGTGCAGCACCTTTTTAAGGCTGGGGTACAGGTAGACTTTATGTGTTTGGGTTTTTCTATTTTAATTGTTGGGTGGCATTTGCATTCTTTGGGAGTGCGTTTGTTCCTTTGAGGGGTAATTGTGACTCAGTGTTTGGAATTTGGGGATTTTATTGCAGTAGGTCTGTGTACAGTCACAGCCTAATAGAGTAGGAATCCACTAAAAAGACTCCACTTGAAAGCAATGACATGGGTGTATACAGTTTTATTAAAAAGTGTAGTAAGAATCTCATATTTTTGCCTTAAATATTGCCAGCAATAGATACCTATGAAAAATAGATGTGTGGATTTCAGCAGTTTAGAGGTATATGCCAGGTGATCAAATGTTTCCATGACATTCTTATGACCTTGTAAATAATTGCACTTGCTACTAAATTTATTTTTGCCCTAATGACACAGCTACATAAGTGGCATTATAGTGTCCCAGCTCTTTTCCGATGAGCCTATTTGAATATATTTATACTTCAGTGGAGCAACCATGGCATACAAGTATCCACACACCTACATGGCACTTCTCTCTAATAAGCTACGTCTAGAGCCTCTAATCTAACCAACAAGCATTCTACTCCACACTTATGAGAAGCAAAGAACCAGAAAAAAACTGGTATGGCAGTAATCTTATTCACATTGCAAGGCTCAGTGAATCAAATGTGACTTGAAGAACCCTAAGGGTGCATTTACACAGCAGAGACCAAATACTGGTTGGGAAATACCGACCGGTATTTGGTCTTTTTTTGGCACGCAGGAGGGTGGCTTTTGTCCGCTGTTTGCAGAGAAAATCCCTTCCCATTCGCATTGACATGTTCATGTTCCGCCCGAAAACCGGACGAAGAAATTAACATGTTCTAAGCTTTTCAGACCGCCAGCGGTGTAAAAAAACGTCTGGCGGAAAATTTGTGCAGTGGGGACTTCTGCACAGATTTTCCATTAAAGTCAATGTAAAAGGTTGACAGTCGGTTTACAGACTTTCAAATCCGAAAACCGTCAGAAAAACCAACGGAAAACCTGTGCCATAGGGGACAAGCCCTAAATCCAATAGGTGGCATTGCAGTGTTATAGCTCTTTTCCCATAAGCCTTTTGAATGTGGGTTAAGCTAGAGATGGATACTTGTTAGAGAAGAATCTGAACATATACATTAGGTTATATGTCTAAGCAAGTTATTTTATTAAATGTTTATATAATAACATTTTATACATATAATAGCAAAGACTATTATGGTCTTTTTTGCACACTTACTATGAAACTAAGGATGAGGTTTGTATTCACAATGGGGCACATTTATTCTAACTGCCTAATTTAGTACAATCTAGACCAGGTAGGCAAGTAAATTTAGCACAGTGGCTCACATTATGTGATAGATTCGCTAGACATCTTGGTTGACATTTTAGACACCTTTCTGTTCCTTATGTTATTCCTCAGTGTGCTTACTCTGGCCCAGTTTTGGTTCAAAATTGGCACAAGCTTAGTTTAGAATCTCTTACTGACAGTTTAATAAAATGGCTTGTTCCAGCCCTAGACATATTTTACTTTTATTACTCGTAAATTACACACGTCATGAAAAAGTGATCTAAACGTCATCCAATGGCAAGAGCAAGGGTCTCCAACTCCATTTTTACCTACGCCTCTACCTGATATATCTCCCCTTTTAAACTCATTAATCTTAATCTTTAAAAGAATTGGGGGACATTCACATTATAGTATGTTAGGTGTGGACATTTCCAAAGTGAAAACATGATGTTTCCTCCTAGAAAATTTCTCACTTGCAAGATTTCTGCCTCCTGTACTTTAGTATTCCTCAGTGCGACATGTTGATTCTTTTCAGCCACAGACTTCATTCCTTTTTTATATGCTTCTTACGTTTTGTTCCGCTGCCTAACTTAATTATCACACTTAAAGAGTTCATGACAAAGTTATACAGCAGTAGAGAACCACCCTACACACACACATACTGTGTAATCCCAACTGAAATTACTATTGGTATCATCTTCTTGGTATGAAGATATAATTTGCAGAATATTTTACAAAATGCTCTATAATACTTCCAAACAATAACAGATCACTGTACAAGTATTGCAAAAATTAGCTTTCCCGGAAAAGCAGCAGAGGGCACAAGAGGCTAATTTATAAATCTGAAATGTCTCCTTTTCCAGGCTTTCCAATTACTTCTCTAGTTTACACTGATTTTCTATGAAATCAATGCTGAGTATGACTTCAACAGGAGAGGTACCTTATGGCTCTTTAGAAAAGATATATGCATATGTCTTCAGGTATTTCTGTAGCTGCTTTAGCTGTGTATTTGCTTTACATCTTAATATATGTATTTGCTGTTTCCTTAACTTGTAGCAACTTCTGTAGAAATGTGTATCAGCAAGAAAAACATTGTCCAATGTTGTACAAAGATGTGACAGAAGCTAATAGTAAAGCATATAATGTTGTTATTTTTTATGTTAAAAACTTGTTATTACATTTTAACAGCAACAAATACATTTGTGTCTACTGGGTACATTATCTTTAACAGTATTTCTTATTTTGGTCTTATACTGGACATAAGTATTATTGTATGGCTTAATTACAATAAATTTGTAAAAAAAAAAAAAAGTATTAGTTTTTGGAGTATGAAGAAGTAAGATTTTATACACACTTGTTTTCAAGACCGAGTCCTTCTGATGTCTGTATGTCCATAGAAAATGTTAACTTTAAGCGCCACATGTATGAAAACTGTCTAGGTCTAAAATTCACTTTGTTGCCCATAGCAACCTATCAGTGCGCCCCTTTCATTTCATATAGTGCTCTGGAAGAATGAGAGGTGCGCTCTGATTGGTTGTTATGGGCAACAAAGTGAATTTTAGACTTAGACAGTTTTCATACATGTGGCCCTAAGATTCCAAGGATGAATCTTTTATTTTTATTTAATACTTAGTTAACATAATTTATACATACTAATTCTTAATATTATTTTTTGGAGCACAGATAGGGCCTTGATGTGGTTCCTGAACAGAACCAGTATCTTTTCATTTTTTAGTTTTGGACTAAGGGCTACATGTATGAAAACTGTTTAGATCTAAAACTCACTTTGTTGTCCATAGCAACCAATCAGAGCGCTCCTCCCATTTTTCTAGAGCACTACGTGAAATTAAAAGGGCGCTCTGATTGGTTTCTATGGGAAACAAAGTGTGTTTTAGACCTAGACAGTTTTCATACATGTGTCCCTAAGGGTAAGTTCACACGGCTTATTTTGGGGCACATTTTGCCACGTATTTAGAACGAAATGCGCCCCAATCATTAAGGTAATCTACAGTTCTCATAGAGAACTGTGGATTACGCCTCCTCTCCCCGGGCGTACAATATGATCGTATTGTACACGTGGGGAGATAATTGACATGTCATTTATTCGCCCCATGTCTATGGGGCCTTCGGGCTGCACAATCCCCCCCCACGCCCCCACCCACCGCATCACGGGAGTATGCGCTGTTCAGCGGGACTCCTGGAGACCTGGCGTAATTGTGGGTGTGCTGTATGCCCCACAGTTAAGCCGTGTGAACATATCCTGTGTACATACCCTAAGTGTTATATAAGAAAAAAGTGTAAAAATCTACTTTTATTACTTTTTGCAATATACTCCAGCCAGTCAAAGTTAGGACACAAAACAATCCCTGCATTGTTGTATATAAAATGCAGAATATGTCTCCTCTCCCAGCCATCATCACCATCACTATAACGCCCAGGAACAAAAGTCACTACTTTAGAAGAAAGCTGAAGTAACATATTCATCCGCTCAGCATTTCTCTATATACAAATAACAGATGCTAGTGATCTAAAGATGTTGGCCATTACATCACAATTAGCAGTGACCAGCATGGAACTCAGGGATTACACAAATCATGACATATTGAGGCCTGTGATGTCATCATGATGTCACAGGTTTCCATGGCAACAGCCTGAATGTAGGAAAAATGCTTCCTGCTTTCAGGTCTCATTGCAAAATACAGTGTTTTCACAGGAAGCTATTCATCTCAGCATACTGCCAATTCAGGAGGATTAGCCTGACACAATGTCAACCGAATTTTTGTAAAAATATAGGGCTATAGATCTGCCATTGAAGAGCACAATATACATGTATGTTTAAGTTTCATGTGGCATAATTAAATTGAATGTAAATGTAGCTAGCCTTTTTTTCCAAGCACTAATTCCCTAGGATTTCATGTCACTAATATATTTCTAAAGAAGGTATGGAATTATCTTTATACCATTATATGAATGGGGTAGCTCTAAGGGCTAGAGAGAGGCACATACAGGTGTGTGGAGACTTACAAGCCATGAGTGCTCCACTAAAATGTAAATCTTTAAATTAGCTCAAGGGAAAAGAACTTGTACTCCATTGCCACTTACTGGAAGTAGCATCTCTGAAACTCCCCTTCGACCCATTGAACAGCTGTGACACGTTACTAGGGATTCATTCTCATGAAAAGTGCCATCTGGAGACTGCTGTTTTGGGTTGTTTGGCCCTCTTCAGTGCACAGCAGGGTTTCAGGTGGTTGGGTGAGAGGCTTTAGATGTAGCACAAAGGGAGTGTGTTTTCTCATTGGGAAGAAACAGTGCTGGAGTCCTAGATCCTTCCCTTGAGCACATTTGAATATTTAAAATACAAGCTTGGTTTGGGTAAAGTGGGCCACCCACCGCCTTAATAGGGCATAACCAGAGGTTGTCCACTTTATTGCTGTTTTTTGTTACTCATACTAACTGCTTATAATTAAAAAGTATGCAAAAGATGAATCAGGTTATGAGTAAATACAATGTGGACTTGTAGCCTGTAACTATGGAGACACATAGTTGTTCATAAGGACACAGAAAGTAGGATATTTGAAATCAATCTTACTTACAAAGTTTTTTTTAAAACTTTAAGCTGCATCCAAGTAATAAAAATGGTTTAAAAAATGTACATACCTTTTAAGTGGATTTGCCACTAAAAAAATGTGCATGCCACTGCCAGGTAGGACGGTAGTATTATCAGACTGGAGATAACATATTACCAATATGAAGATTACCATTTTATTTCCGTTATTCTGACAGATTACACCCCACCTGAAATATTATCTTCTAACTTATTTTACGATGTCAGACACATAACTTGGATAGGCATATGTTTATTGATGAGAATACTTGTATAAAAGGCCTTATGTTCAATTCATAATTTCCTTTCAGCCTGCCATGCTAGAAAAACTTACAGTGTTGGAATAAAACAAATTTAGCTATTTAATCAAAAAACAGTTTGATTATTGTTTTTTTATTACAATGATATACTTCTAACTTAAGAAACTAAGCAGACAGCCTGATTACAAGATTCCTAACCTGTCATTGCAGGATGATGATGTAAGAGAAAGTCGTTTCAGCTTTACAGCTTATGGTATGGGACCTTGTCTACAAACAAAAGATGGAGTGAATCCAAAGGGACCCAACCCAACACCTGCAGCGCCAAAAACCCATGAAGAAATGAGAAAAGTGTTTATTGACAGAGCAAAGAAGATAGACACCATTTCTCGAGCTTGCTTCCCACTGGCCTTTTTAATATTCAACATCTTCTACTGGGTGATCTACAAAATTCTACGACATGAGGACATTCACCAGCAGCAAGACTGAAAGACTAAATGCTGGTATAGTAATGATGGGGTTGCAAACAAACATATGAACATCGTTTTTCCCTAATTAACATAAAATAGAAACCGAAAATATCAACACAATCTGAGGAGTGAAACACAGCTACAATATACTGCCAAGTGTTTTTACATGTTAATACTCAGAGGTGTCAGTAAACAAAGATTACTGGTTTTTAAGTAACTTTATTGTACTATATACTATTACACACAACAGGACCAAATTTCTAAATTGATTATAGATTTTACAGTGACAACAAATTTATTTACATTTTTATTTCAACTTTGTTAAAACATTTGACTTATATTTTTTTGTCTAGTAAATACTATTTCTAAGTATTATTGATGTTACATTTTGTACAACAGCAAGGCTAAGAAAAGCTATATTCAATCTGCTTACAATACATTAACTATAGAGAAAATAATTCTTGTCCACCGAGATCACATCTGCTTAAACTCCAAAAAATCTGTAAAATCCACTGCATCATTATAAAAAGCCTGGTTACCTCAATTATTGTATTGGAATCTAATACTTGTATATACAAGCAATGGAAAAGTTGTATTCAAAAGAGCAAATACAAAATATAATTTGATAATGTAGTAAGGTAGCAGACATAAATATGTGATATGATTTTCTAAAGAAAATTGAAATAATGAATTGCCAAAAATTAGTGATAAAAGCAGACAAAGCAAATGGAAATGAAGGGAAAATTTAGAAATACTGGTGCAAAAAGAAAAGTGAAGCAGTTGCCCGTATTAATCAGATTTCTTATTTCTGGAATATAGCGGTGGCTATGGATAATTCATCCACTTTTCCTTTGCACCAGTTTTGCTGAGACTCTCTCTATCAGGTGGTTCATGTTTTTCTATCCGAGAGCAGGATTTGATAGAGGGAGAGAAGCATTGCAAAGTATATTTTTATATGATTTTATGCTGAATTTCTGAGAAAAAAGGAGAGACAATCTTTAAAGTGAAACTGAAAGTACTGCTGACTCTACTTACATACAATGATTAAAAGTTTAATCTGTATACACACCAATGCAGGAAAAGCTGTCAATCACTGCATGTAGGTGGGGTCAGCAAGATTTCCACTGTCTCTTAGGGTACGTGTACATGGCAAGGATTATAGTTGTTTTTGACCAGGTTTTCCGATTTTGAAGACCATGAAAAATCATCCCCATAGACCTCAATAGAAAATCTGGGCTGTAGTTTACATGGCTCAGATTTTCTGAGGTCGGTTTTGCAAAACATATGAAACATGTAAATTCTTCTGCCATATTTCACTTGGAAAATGGTGATAAACTGTGTTATACAATGGGCTGGCTGAATCCAAAAGTGCAAAAAAATTAAAACTGAGTGTAAAATACTGTTAAAATACTGGTCAGATTCTAATTCAGAATCAAACCAGTATTGGTCTTTGCCATGTGGACGCAGCCCTAAAGAGTCCTAACAGTATTTTATCTGTATTTTTACTCAGAAATATTGTAAATACCACATAGCTCAGCTTCTCTCCCTCGATCATATCCTGCTGTCAGATAGGGTAGCATAAACTACCTAAAAAGGTCTGCTTTAATTAATCTAGTACATTGTAGGAAAAAAAAAACTTAAAGTACAAGACAAAATTTACAGGAATACAGAAAGGGAATATATTGTAGGATGCCCATAGAATATTGACCATATTTATTGTTAATTTCATTTATATACTGTGTATGTATACTTATATATATATATATATATTGCTTATTTTTGGTAATTTGAGATCACAATGTGACTGCATGTTTGGTCAAGAAAGTTCAATGTTTCATTTGTGATTAATATGAGCAGAAGTTTGCAGATTGTTGTAATTACAGTAAAAGAACAGAACCTCTAAACTACAGTACAGCCATGTTGTAAGTTGACCACTTTTATATGTATGTTGCTCAACAAGTAATCAGGGAAGTAATTAACAATACAAAAAACAGCACATATAAGGGAAAACTAGTGATCTTACTAAAATAAACAATACAGTACATGACCAATGCACAAATAATATTCTTGACTGTGATATAATCAAGTAATTGATATTACAACTAGCATTCAAACCTTGTCCATAACCCTGATCTTAGGGAAGATGCAAGGGACCAGTTCAGTGCTGCTGGCTCTGTTGCAAAATCATATATATGTGTGTGTCGTAAACTGATAAATTAATGTGTTACAAAAAAAAAAAATGTGACCTAAGGCCATACTCTATCTTTAGGTCCTGAAAATAGAAAAAGATATTAAAAACTGATTCAATAACTGATGTAAACTGGAATATCTTTATGCATTGGTTAACCAACCATTGTAGATCAGCTACACAAAAAAGTAAAGCCACTCAGGTAAATATGCTGTGATAATAACTGCCAGTCACATGTGCCAAGTTTTAATAATACTTTCATATTTCAGATGTCATAGATAAAAGAAAACATACCTATGGATTGCTGTAGTGCCACATGTAGGTGCCTAGAGTTACATATGGCTCTCAAGACTACTAAAGTTGGAGAAAAAATATTTATTTCTGTTTCTATCTGTGTTATTGAAGAGATTTATATTGACATCTAACATTTCTAGATATGACATATTTGACAACTTATTTTGTACAATTTTTACATAACTTCAATTGACATACACAAAAAATAAGAGGAAATTTTATACATTCAAAATACTTATGTATGCTGTGAATGAAAATATTACAATTAATAGTCATGATAAAAGCAGTTTCTTTATGTGATTACCCTTACTGAGCCACACTGTGTGTCTGCAGTTAACTGCTTATTCAAGTTTTTTCTATATTCTATGCCAGCTTTCTATTCAGAATCCCACAGTAAGCCAAATATTCAAATTGATATGAAGGAAAAAATAGACCTAGATCTTTGAAAATTTCTTAAAAGACACAGAGATTATGATGCCTTGTATTTAACTACAAATGTAGCAAACTCCAGGTAAAAGGTTATATTGCCATAATAACACAGTGAGGGTGATTTTTCAAAATCTATTGCAAAGGAAATGTTCAGGATTTGCCCACAGCAAACAATGAGGTTGCAGCTTTAATTTCCCAAAAAAGCTCTAGATTATGGAAACTTTAAATTGGGCAAATTCTCAACTTTTGTTCAGTCTTCTAAAACGTTACTAAATTTTGAAGCCTAGGTTTATAGCAAGCAAATATATTTTACTTCAGTGTACTTGTACAGAACCTTGTTTTTAATATTGTAAATATTTTATTATTTTTCATATATAATACAATGTTAATTTTTATACATTTCTCATGTGTGTGGTTGTTTAATTAATATTCTGTATTTATTATTTGTCAATTAGGCTTCCTATATACATGAAATTATTTATGGTGAGTCCTGTTGAAATCCAATGCGTATGGATGCCTCACGATTATCCACTGACAGCAGATGTCGGAAAAAATTAAAAGCATGGCAATGGCTTATTCCTTTCTCCCTAATTGATTAGTCATACACACTTAAAGGTGCCAAGCATAAAAATGTATGAGGTTTATGTTTTCCAACCAAGCATTTGCCCTCAGGTATCTTGTCTAGATAGCTTTACTTTAGATGTTATAGTAATTACAGTAGGAGTGGAGAAAAATATGAAACAGCACAAAAAAACACTCTCAATTAATGAAAAATGGAACATATTTCCCCCAATAACTCCAGTACTATCACACTAAGGTACAGTAATATTACAGCATTACTGATACAGTGTATTTCCAAGGAATCCAACATACCACAGTACAATATCTGTTATGAACATATTGTACACCGTATATTTATTATAGATTTGCTTAATTGTATTGCAGGGATGTTGCTTGTCTTTCCATTGTGACCATGCATCACAAGCATATAGGAAAGGAGCTGGATCGCTCAGTGCCTCACTATAGGTGTAACAAATCCTCAATTTACTCTGATCACTGAATCTTGAGAACAAAAGAATAATGTCAAGCCAATATGCATACATACGCGTTTGGGGTTTGCCCCTCATCATGTAAGCAAGCATATTGGCTTGACTGTCCAAGCAATGAGTGGATATCAGAAGGGAAAATCTCCTATGAGAGCACATTAAGGTGTGTAGGTGTTACAACCTATAGAGGGCGCACTGAGCTTTCCAGCTCCTTTCCCATAATGCCTTGTGATATGCAGATGCTTAGTAGTGGGCTAAAAGGCAATCAAAACACTACACACCTTAACTGGTGCTCTCCATAAGGAGAGATGTTCCCCTTCTCATATCCACTCATTGCCTCCCACCAGTCAAGCCAATATCGCTCTGCTCTACACTGATGAGGGGCAAAACCCCAAAACGCGTATGTAGATGAGCAATATTGGCTTGACAATTATTCCCTTTTGCTTCTCAAAGATTCAGTGAATCAGAAGTAAATTGAGGATTTGTTACAACCTATAGAGGGTGCACTGAGCTTTCCAGCTCCTTTCCCATAAGGCCTGGTGATATGCAGTTGCTTAGTAGTGGGCTAAAAGGCAATCAAAACACTACACACCTTAACTGGTGCTCTCCATAAGGAGAGATGTTCCCCTTCTCATATCCACTCATTGCCTCCCACCAGTCAAGCCAATATCGCTCTGCTCTACCTGATGAGGGGCAAAACCCCGAAAGCGCATATGTAGATGAGCAATATTGGCTTGACAATTATTCCCTTTTGCTTCTCAAAGATTCAGTGAAATCAGAAGTAAATTGAGGATTTGTTACAACCTATAGAGGGCGCACTGAGCTTTCCAGTTCCTTTCCCATAATGCCTTGTGATATGCAGATGCTTAGTAGTGGGCTAAAAGGCAATCAAAACACTACACACCTTAACTGGTGCTCTCCATAAGGAGAGATGTTCCCCTTCTCATATAGGCATTCAGTAATTGTCTATTGAACACATTGACTAGTTTATAATATCATCTTTGAACTACTATTTTGTCAAAACCGTATATATGCTTCTAGTACTAATATTAGTTTCATACAATTATTCTACCTGTTCTAGAAATGTCTATAAATTACAAAGTGAATGATACACCCATATATCCCTAACACTATATAATTTTTACTATACCATTAGAGGGTGACTATATTCATTTTCCCATAATGCCTTGTGATATGCAATGCTTATTAGTGGGCTAAAAGGCAATCAAAAACTCAACACCTTATTTGGTGCTCTCCATAAGGAGATGTTGTTCCCCTTCCCCATATCCACTCTTTCCCTCCCACCAGTCAAGCCAATATCGCTCTGCTCTACACTGATGAGGGGCAAAACCCCAAAACGCGTATGTAGATGAGCAATATTGGCTTGACAATTATTCCCTTTTGCTTCTCAAAGATTCAGTGAATCAGAAGTAAATTGAGGATTTGTTACAACCTATAGAGGGCGCACTGAGCTTTCCAGCTCCTTTCCCATAATGCCTTGTGATATGCAGATGCTTAGTAGTGGGCTAAAAGGCAATCAAAACACTACACACCTTAACTGGTGCTCTCCATAAGGAGAGATGTTCCCCTTCTCATATAGGCATCAGTAATTGTCTATTGAACACATTGACTAGTTTATAATTTTCATCTTTGAACTATCTTAATTTTTCAATTACTGTATGTTATTGCTTCTATCTTAATTTATTTTCATACATTTTATTCTACCTGTCTAGAAAATGTTCTATAAATTTACAAAGTGTAATGATACACCCATATTATCCCTAACACACTATATAATTATTACTATAACCAGATTCACCATATAGCTAATTATTAATTAATTGGAATTGCTTCATATTCGATGGATTTATCTTGCTATCACTGAACCTTTTACAAGTTACAAAATCGGAACTAATTTAGGTTTAATTGCCTTCTAATTTTAGACATTCTAAAATGTATGTGGTTAAAGCTTTTTTATATCTTAGATCGTATTAAAAATTAAAAGCGTAAGTTCACATGGCTGATTTGATGCCGTTTCCTGAGCGTTTCTGCACCCAAAACAGCGTTAAAAAAGCCTCCAAAATGCTCCCAGTTCATTTTCTTTGTGTTCTATGGAAAACAATGTTGTAGTTCACACTACGCAGTTTTGACGCAGTTTTTCCGTGCATTTTCTGCGCTTTTACTGACACTGTTTTGTTCACTGAAAAAATGTCATGTCAATTCTTGCAGCATTTTCAACTTTTGTGTTGACGTGTCTTTCGTCCCAGTTTTATTTAATATTTATACTCTGATTATATTAAATAAATTGTATATATGATTTTATATTTTATATACATATAGTACACAGTATTTATACTAGTACATATAGTACTATACGATATAATAATGCTATATATACTAGTATACATACTGTATACTATATAAAGTATGTATACTAGTGTATATAGTACTATGCTATATAATACTATATACACTAGTATACATACTATATAAAGTATGTATACTAGGGTATATATAGTATTGTATATAAAATACTATATATACTAGTATTCATACTATTTATTATATATCGAAAAACTACCAAGAGAAAAGGAGAATCTGCCTCTTTTTTAAAAGTGGCAAGAGTAGAGCAATTCAGTCGTGTTCTCATGTATTGGCCTTTAGGGATTCCATGCCTTAAAGGGAATGGATGGAAGCTCTCCCATCTCAGAAGAATATTCCCTGCTGTTGGTTTTCTAAAAACAGATGGAGGAAGAGGTAAGGTTAAATAGGGTCAGCACCTGGTGATAACAAATCACCGGCACACTGACCCTTTAAATCTTATTGAACTGCGACATGCCCCCTAGGAGAAAGGAGGGGAGAAAGGCCAGCAGGAACGCAACAAGGGCGAGGAGAGGTGAGTAGGATGAGCTTGGACAGAACTGTGTGTGTGTGACATGCACCACTTGCAGAACCCACAGCAGGGGCAATGGGAGTACAGGGGCACCTGAGACCCAAGATGTGCGTCGCATGTGCACCCGTAACAAATATGTTGTATAAGATATTACATAAAATTTATTTACCATAATCTTTAATGTGATCAGAGTCAATATATTATATTTAACCACTCCAAACACCACACCAAAAGCCGCACGTCTCAAAAACCTCATCAAAACCACGTCTGAAAACTGCTGCTGTGAGGCGTTTTTCAGATGAGGTTTTGATGCTGATTTGAATGCTGAAAAATCAGCATCCAAATCAGCCGTGTGAACATACCCTAATTGTAAGATTGACTGTTACTGATTTATTGGGCAAAATCTAAACTAATTTTAAATAAAGAAATGTTTTCAGTTGCTTTCCAATAATTGAGAAAAAACATTCAGCATGCATAATTAAAGAAAAATTGTATACCATCATATGTTAGTAGTAGTATGGTACTATTTTCTTCCCAAAAGCAATGTTTTAAATGAATGATATCATTGTATGGAGACAGCCAATAAAGAGTGTGCTGTAGTTACGATGTAAAAACAAGCAGGATCCAGGACATCTAGACGATCAAGTCACGAAGAAAGTGGAAAGCAGCCACCATATTCAGTAAGAAAGAACACCAACGATACCATCCTTAATCCATTAACAAGTCTAAATGCTTTATTATATCCAAATATTAAAAAACAGGGCATACAGCATACTAAAGACAGTTTTAGCGTACACACTGATGCATTTCAGAAAAAACGATCCTTACTTATAGTGTGGATACTATGGGCCACATGTATGAAAATTGTCTAGGTCTAAAACTCACTTTTTTTCCCATAGCAACCAATCAGAGCGTCCCTCTCATTTTTCCAGAGCACTATTTGAAATGAGAGGGGCGCTTTGATTGCTATGGGAAACAAAGTGAATTTTAGACCTAGACAGTTTTCATACATGTGGCCCGATGAGAAAGGCTAGGTTCTCCACAATGCTAAAACGTCTGTAATATGCTATATGCCCTGTTTTTCAAGATGTGGATATAATAAAATGTTTATATTTTTTAATGGATTAAGGAGGATATCCATTTTGTCCCTTCCCTGGTTGCTGGAGTTTCACCGTTGGTGTATTTTTCTTACTATAGCTGCAGTATATTACAACCTTGTGACGAATTACCAGGTACACACCTCATTGTACGCAGCTTAGATACTAATAGCTGTATGTACTGGTATGTAGTGAGATGAGATGTATAACATGACCACGATCATAAAAGGGTTCTATGGAATGACAGCCAGCAGAGATCTTGAAAACTGTTAAAAATTTATGTAATAAGAATATTGTCCAATTGTACATCTTTTTTTCTATAAAGTATTTCAGAAAAATTAGATACCTATAAAACTTTTTTCTAAGGCATGCTTTACAAATCATCACATCATTAGGATTTTATCAATATGCCACAACCCAGAAAACTGAGACTCTAAGAAAATATAGACAGTTAACATATAGTATAACTAAATAAATAATTTTTAAAAAAGTTAGTTGGAGCCTATGTTCAAGGTCTGTTTGGAATGAGGGAAAAAATAACGAATCATGCTATGCTATTTTTTTTTAAAGTAGAATGACGGAAACCATTGGAATCAATTGGGTTCATCAAGCGTTGCTGGTGTCCATTGTGAAATGTGTCCAGTTCCACCTCTACAGCAGAGGTTTCAAGCATAACCTGTCATGTAGATGTAAATCAGGCTGTACTTGGACTCTACCGTAATGTTACATCCACTAAAAAGTGATAATTGTTTTCAGGATAATTTCAGTGGAGTTTGAGCTGTGCTATCTCTGGATATCGACTACTTTTATTTTAGTTAAAGGGGATTTGCCACCAGACCAAGTACTGACCTCCGTTCAGTATGAGAGCAAGATGTCAACAAACATCGCTGAGGCTACTATAAGCTGCAGTGAAGTGAAGAGGGTAGAGGTAGAGGGGATGTGAAGGAATCCAAAGGGGTCTCAAAACTAAAGTGAACAGAAAAACACTACAACAGTGGATTCAATACAGCAAGACACAGGCTCATACACTGAACTGTCAGGAGAAACCTTATCTGCTAAGCAGCTTATGTAATGTAAACAAATCAGAGACGCACACAGACACACACAGCCAGAGCACAGAGCCTGCATAATGGATCCTGTGACATGTTCACTCAAATAATCAAACTATAACTTGTGAATTCTGTATACAAAAGAGAACACCTATTCTACACAGCAGCTTGAAAGCTTCTCATCAGATAAAGCAGGGATCTAATAACACTACAGCTAGTTATTCTGTATACAAAAGAAAACATATTGCTACCCGGTGCCTTAAAAGACCATTCATTCTGCCTGTCATCAGATAAGAAGTGATTCACGCAAGCGTGGCCTTTCAGCTCCTGGGTCGTGACTAGGGGAAGCTTTGTGGTAACCAAGGGGGGTTGAGAAATGCTGTAGCTCTCAGAGTTTTCACTTTTTTTAATCACATATATTTAGAAAAGTGATTAAATACCCATTTTGGAGCTTCCCACGTCAACATTACATGGTGGCAAAACCCCTTTAATAATTAAAAGTCGATATTTGCTACTTTTAATAGCATGAAATGTATTGCTTGCTTTGCCTGTGTTATTTTAGGCAACATACAAAGACATTTCAAAGTGCCACTAACATAAGTCAGTGACACGTTCATTAATGGCATGTATAAAATGTCCCAAAGGGGATTAAACCTGTGGATACAAAGGGCACTCAACATACAGATGCTTTAACTGGGTCTATGGAAATGGTGTACACCACTAGTCCTGTTCAATGCAGTGGGCATATATTAGATGTCCTACAGGAAACCTCTCAGAAGGTTCTATAATACCCACTGTTGTTAGAGACACCTGGGTAACAAGCGCAAACACTTTAATGTGTGCTTTTTTGACGACAATATGTAAAAACACTCAATTAGACACATTAAAGTAGTTGTGACTGCAGCCAGTTAGGCATAGATTCACATGGGTGATTTGAAAATGAATCCTGCCAGTACTATGGCATGGAAAAGTAACAAAAATGTATTGACACTTTTAAAAAGAGGTAAGAAAATTCGGTGGAGCGAACCAAAGTAGGGGTGGCTCGAATTTTTTCGGGACAAATATATAATTATTTTTTGGAAGAAAATGCCACAAATTTTTAAGCAATTTCATATTCTGACTGTTGGTCAGTTCAAGAGGCCTCAAATTTAATAAGGCATACCACCTGCTAGTAAATGTAACACATTTTAGTTGCATATACTTTATTTTAAGATTGGCATCTAAAACACCAGTCCTCATAAAGCTCCTCAACTGTATTGTGTATTGTGCACATTTTCCATACGGTGTTGCAATACATGTGCATAAAAGCATCAGCTGAGCTGTTTTTCTATAGAACATCTACTAGATACTTCTACTTAAAAAGGCCTGTACTCATCAGTGATGTGCATTAATTCATTAGACATAAAAATACAGTCATTATCCAGCATACCATAGTTAAAAGATATCACCCAACACAATGACAATATTATAGTTCTAAGATGTCATTCACGTATTAAATTGGATGTGAATTTCTGTGTGAATTTAGCACTGAGATCTACTTCATATGCTATGCTTATAAGACATGCTGGAGGTTAAAAAAGAGTCCTAAGATTCACATCAAACATTGGAGAACAATACTGGGGCTCAAGAACTTTGGAGTTTTTGGTAAATATAGTTGTGCATGTCATTTTTGTAGTTCAATGTATGCACCAATTGTATTAAATATATATGTGACTTTATAACATACTGTACATAACCATTTCTACAGTCTATGCCTGCTCAGACAAGGCATACATATTTAAAATTTTTCATATACAAATGAAAAGTGCTCATCCCCATGGCAAAGGACAAATACCTTGATACCACGATTAGCAGAGAAAAGCCCCTCCTAATTTCTCATCACATTGAGATGTTCATAGACCTTCCGAAAGCCGGATGGAAGAATGAACATGTAGAATGTTTTGCGGGCAGCCGGCGGTTTGAAAACCCACCGGGCGGAAACCCCATTCAGTAGGGACTACTGCGTGGGTTTTCCATAGAAGCCCATGTAAAAGTTTGCGGACGGTTTTTCAGACGGTTTGAAAAACCGAAAACCGTCTGAAAAAACCGGCCGCAAACTAGTGCCATGGGGCAAGCACTAAGGGGTTTTCTCACCACTATGATTGGCTTTAAACTTGTAAGCAAAGGTAAATAAAGAATATTACCAAATATGTTGCTGTTCTGAATTTGATTCTCTTTAAAGCTAGAGCAGTTCTTACGTCTCTAGTTACCTCTATCTCTAAGTTACCAACCTCCTCTCTCTACTCTTACAGACTCTAGAGCCCTGGCAGAGATGGTGATGTCAGTCCTGCTGTGTCTTATCAGCAGCACAGGAGCTTGATTATGTTTCTTACTGACAAATTTTAACCCTTCCGAGCTCTGTAGCCTTGTGCCCTACTGTTTAGACCCCTCCATCACCAATATCCCTCTAACAGGCTCAGCTGGGTATAGCAGAGCTGATATGCCAACCACTTCAGTAGAACCACTCACAGCCTGTACAGGAAGTGGGAGCCTGAAGCAGGCTGTGAAGAACTGCCTCTGTCAAAACCGCATGGTAAGAACACCACTTTAGTTTATTTTGAGGCATTTGTGAGACATTTTGCTAACTTTATTAACATTCTTAGGGATGCCAACAGAGCAGCATTGGCAGTACTCCTTTCAGGGGCCCTGATCAAATTTTAAAAAAGGGGCTTGCTGATTTGGTGCAAGATAACAGGTAATGGGTGGAGGGCACCAATGCCTCAACTCTATAGGACCCTTAAACTACATATGGCTGCTCTGCCTATTGCATAGTTGATATGAGGAAAAGCGTATTTAAAAAAAATATAGATAGAATATTTTTACAAGTGCAGTATGGCTTTACATTTTAAGAGAAATGCCATATATTTTTCATATCCACTTGCCCAAACTTCAGACAAACATACTAGTTTCATAGAATTATCTATATCTAGGAACTCTGGCTGTTTTAAATTTCCCTCAGTAGCCCAAATAAGCACTCTGGTGCAATATTGGTTTCATTTGAAATCTTTCATGCCAATTTATTTAATACTCGTGTTATTACTTTTTTGTCTAGTTGCTTTCTAAAATATTTTTTAATGTGTCAGTTGGGTCATATGATATGACATTAACCAATAATGTGAATGGTGCCTCTGTTATAGTAACGTGTCACCCTCTCCTGCCGGCACCTTCTTTCTGGTTCTTAAAGCGTGTGTAGGTCACCTCATGTTGCCCTTCCTGGTAAATATCACCATACTCCATATCTCATCTACCAACAGTGCTGTATGACTAGTTGTGGAAGAAAAAAACAAAGAAAATGCAGATATTTTTTAGCCATCAAGGAAAGGATGTTTTTAATGCACCATCATACGGGGATTAATTCAGCAACAAAAAAGGCCACTGTGCTTTTTATATGTTAAGTGAAAGAAGTTTCTCTGGCAGGAGAAAAAATTATCTGTAGTAACACTGCTGCTAAAACCTAATATACAATACAGTACCAGTCAATAGTTTGGTTATTCCTTTTGATTGTGTGCTATTTCTTAATTTATTTATTTTTATTTTCTACATTGTAGATTAATGAAAATGATGAAAGAGCACATATGGAATTAAGTAGTAAATAGAAAAGTGTTAAACCACATATGTTTAATATTTTAGATTCTTCAAAGTATTCCCTTTTGCTTTAATGACAGCTTTGCACACTATTGGCATCCTTTTAATCAGCTTCATAGGGTAGTAACCTATAATGATTTTCCAAGAGATTTCAAGGAGTTCCCAGAGATACTGAGCATTTGTTGGATGTTTTTTCCCTTACTAGGCAGCCCAATTCATCCAAAAAAACATCTCAGTTGGATTTAGATCTGGTGACTGTGGAGGTCATGTCATCTGGCACAGTACTCTGTCACTCTTTCTCTCATTCAGAAAACCTGTACATTATCTTGAAGGTGTGTTTGGGGCTAGCTAGACCCAGTAAGCGTAAATCAGGTCGGAGGGCAAGTTGCTGCAGAAGGTTGTGACAGCCATGTCTGTTAAGTGTGCCTTGACTTTTGAATTTATCACCAACAGTATCACCAGCAAAGCACCCCCATGCCCTCACACCTCCTCCTCCATGCTACTTAAAGAGAATCACTTATGTTTGATTACCTTTTCTGCGCTTCACAAATAAATGACATTTTGTGCCCAAAATCTCAAATTTTGACTCATCAGAGCCAAGTACTTCTTTTCACTGGTCTATTGCCTATTCCCTCTGATTGTTTGTCTCATCAATTTTTTTCTTCTTGTCATTGTTGCCCAGTAGTGACTTTTTTACAGAAATTTCACAATAAAACCCAGATTCTCATAGTCTCCTCTGAGCAGTTGATAGAGAGATGTGTCTGCTACCTGATCACTGTGTGGCATTTATGGAGGAGCTAATTTGAGGTGCTGTTAATTTGTGGTTTTCTTTGGCTAGTAACTTTAATGAGCATACCCTGTGCCACAGAACACTCCCTTCATCTCAGGCAGAAAAGGCAGCATAACAAGGTATGGATTGGGCTGAATTTTCCATTTGGGGGTGCTATATGCCTTATACTTGTCCCAGTCCTTGTCCCAGTCCTGGTGCAGAAGTAACTCATGGTCTTCCTTTCCTAAGGAAATGGGTAAGAGGGAGAGATTGCACTTGAGTATACCTTCAAAGTTCTACAAAATTTTCCAGATTGACTGGCCTTCATGTCCTACAGTAATGGACTGTTTCTTCTTTCTACTTTGTTAAGTGGTTCTTGCCATAATGTGGATGAAAACAGTACTTGAATAAGGCTAAACATTGTATGTAATTCCAGAAGCTGACTAAAAAAATGTCAAGAGTATATAGAGCTACCATCAAAGCAAAAGGGGGCTATTTTGAGGAATCTAAAATATAAAGCATATTTTGATTTGTGTAACACTTTTTAGTTTACTACTTCATTCCACATGTGTTTATTCATTATTTTCAAGTCAAAAATAAATAAAACAGAAAAACTATAGAATGAAAATGTCTGTCCAAACTTTTGGCTGGTATTCTGTGTACATATTTACACATATAGTCAGATTTAGAAATAAATTATTTAAAAAATGTAATTCTGAACTCTGAAAAAAATCAGAACAAAGTAATATTGTTTTATGAAAATAATTCTTTTCTCAATGAGATAAATTATGTCTTCCTAAAATTATTAGATAGATAACATATATGTATATAAATATAATATATAAGGAAATATATCTGAGCAATAACTGTATTTTTGACCTAAACTTCAACTAGATTGCCAAATTAATGTTGTCATTGAATGTAATACTGAAAAAGATATAAAACAAATACAGGCAGTCCCCGGGTTACATACGGGATAGGGACTGTAGGTTTGTTCTTAAGTTGAAATTGTATGAAAGTCGGAACATGTATATTTATTAAATGCAATTCCTTTTTTTTTGTTTTGGATAGTGCAGGGAACAGTTTTTACATTTGTTTTGCTGTCTGTTCCTTTTTTAGAAGATTTCACCTAACGTTCTGTATCTCATGTGCAGCTGTGGCATGATGGCACTTGGTTATCATGGGGCGTGACTCAGTGTTAAATGTCAGCCACGCCCTATAAGTCTCCGTTTGTAACTAGGGGACGTATGCAAGTCGGAACGATGTAAGTAGGGGACTGCCTGTATATCTGTTTTATTTGAAATGTCATTCAATTATCTATAGTATGAGGGACTCTTGCTGCTTTTCAATCTCTATCTATAGTTATACAAATTATTTTTGGTAAGACCTATTACAGAAATGAAGCAAAATGAAATAAACATAGTGATACCATATTTTTGTTAGAATCATAGTACCATTGGGAATTTTGTATTGTATTATTATAAGAATATATGATTTACTCATTAATTGAAAAGTATTGGTGTTCCATTATGCTTCAAAAAATTACTAATATAACAAATGGTGTTTTCTGAATTTGTCTTATTTTTCTTTTCTTATCATAATATATCAAAATATATATGTAAAGTACATCACCAATGAAGAGGTAAAAGAGCTATTATGGCTAACAAAACTTAACTCCTATTGAAAGTGTGTGGTATAAAGTAAAATACTTCAATATATAATAATTAAATAATGTCAGTAGATTCTCACTCACTCACTCAATCACTCACCGATTACTGGCTCAAAAGTAGATGTTTATAGCTTGTTTCTAAAGGATACGACCTGTAGTTAAGTTTCATGGTCAGGCATGCTCAGTTCCAGCACTAAGAAGTTGAGCTATGTGTCTATGAAGCAAAAGGGGATGTAACTAGGAACTATTATTAGGGGTCAGCAGAGAGGGAGCACAATATAAAATGCCATTAGGTAGAGACTTCCTCTTTAGCATCCAGGTCAATACATGAATGGGGAACAGCCTGGAATAAATGTCAGCAATGTATGATAGGAATTGCGGTCCGCTACCACATAAGTTACTGCTGAAGCCAAGCCCACACATGCTGCGCTGAGGAAGAGCACATGAGAGCAGCAGTGTGACAAAATATGTATATTATACATGTTTTGAAGTAGGATTAGTGGGGTTTTTTTTTATCCAAATGCCGGTATACCCCTTTAAGGAAAATAAAAATGTCTAACATGTCAAGTAAGTTCCACCCAATTTGTCATGTAAGGTAAACTATCTTGATACATTTTGTGCAATTTAATCCATTATCTGCTATGTTGAATATTATACATATTATGAATTCCTTGATAATTCTCCCCCACTGTTTTACAGTGGAATAGAAGATGTTAAATTTGTTGAATGTGATACGGAGCATTTGCTTCAATTGTAACTAAAATAAAAACAAAAAACATTCAAAAAATGATGTACCATATGCTTGCAATGCTTGAATTTTATTACACTTCGAATATTATGTTTATCAAATATGCAAAAATAAAACATTATTTAAGCTTTTATTTTCATATATGCATATAAATATGTAGAAATCATGTCTGTTGGCAATACCACTGTACAATGGCATTTTCAAAAAGGTAAAATATGTATGTGTTGTAATGTGCCATAAAAAACCAGCGTAGGGCAGGGAAATAAAGGATGATCTGGAAGTTAACAAATGTAATTGAAATATTTATATATATATAGACAGTAAATATATATGTAATTTATCATGCTCATTGAGGGCTATGAACTTGCTGGACACTCAGTACTTGAGGGACTTTTTTGGTGTTTGCTCATTTTCCTGTGCTAGAAACACTGCATGCTTTATATGATGTAATTTTTCCCTTCATTGCTAGCAGACCAAGCCTCAAAAGATAAATTCTAAACAAATGCTCTTGCTTATTTACTCATGACTGTAAATATTTTAATGTAAAATTAAATTCTCTTTATTACTAAATGTTCTATGTCCATGTGTTTCAATTATGTTACTAAGCAAAAAAAGGGAATTAAGAGCAGATGGAGGATCCAAACAGCAATGTTTATTCTTGAAATCAGTGACTCATCAGCATGTAGTTTTGGAGAGTGTGCCTTTAAATTAACCTATCTAAGAATATCTTCACACGGCGTAATCCTCCCCCAAAAAAAGTATTTTCGGCACGTACAGAAGCAGCGGTAGTGAATTGACATGAGGTGTTTTATGCACTAACAATACTAAGTATAGAAGGCAGAAAATCTGCATCAATAATAAGGGTATGTTCATACAGTTTATTTTCAGGCATAATGGCAGGCGTATTTCGCCACGTATTACGCTAAGTACGCAGCCGGATGCGAGCCGAAATTACGGTAATCCATAGCTCTCATAGAGAACTATGGATTACGCCTCACCCCCGCACATACAATACGATTGTATTGTATGCGCAGGGAGACATTTAATTTATTCGCGTTGATTACACACCATGAGTAATGCATGTCAATGGGGCCTGTGGGCTGCCGCCCCACCCATGCTTTGGGAATACGCGTAGTGTTGAGCGATTATTATCGACAAAGTTGAAATCGGCCAATTTTTAGGTGATGGATTTTTTAGTCGCGATAATTTAGGTTAAAATCTGTGCATCATCTATTTTGATCGCGCCCTTTTCGGCGCTTCCCGTAATTTTTGGGGGCCAGCAATTAAAATTACAGGGTAAG